>APFE030112805.1:191617-205583 GCA_000404065.3 Pinus taeda
CAAACCCTTAAGGTAGGGCAACACCATACATTCACTCCTTAAGAAAGGAGAACACTCCACAAGCCATGTGCCTGTACATACAATAATCCTTCACTATATTTCTTGACATGGAGTCTCTATCCTCTATATAGGCCTCATACATACAATACCATGGATCATTACCACAGTTCCCTCATACCATCGACTAATACCATGGGCCCATTACATTATTACTAACTACTTGTGGCCCCTTACATGATAGGGGTTAACCACCTTATTTATTACTATGGCCCATCCCGTTATTACATTATTACCTTGGGTACCTCCCTTGGTACCCCATATTATCCCCCCTAGGTATATATCCCTTGGTACCCCATATTATCCCCCCTAGGTATATAACACACTCCTGCGTGAGGGCATTTTCCTTGTATGATAACGATGTCACCTCTTATGTAAATCATCACTATTGATAGCACTTAATGTTGCAGCCTACACCATCTTGACACTAGAGCCCAGAGACGTAGTCCCTCCTAGACAAGAAGAAAATCTATGCAGATCAAAACAGGTTGTTTAAGGAGTTTCAAGCTGGGGAACAGGTGTACTTTCACATAGCGCCGAAGAAGAGCTCCTTTCGGATTGGATCGTGTGCCAAGATGGCACCTCCATTTTATGGACCTTTCAGTATTCTTGAAAGGATCAGACCAATAGCCTATTGACTTGCATTGCCTCCAAAAATGAAAGTCTATGATGTTTTCCATGTTTCATTGCATAATAAATATGTTAAATATGTTGATCATGTGATTGAATGGTTTATATTTTAGGTGGAGTGAGATGGAGAATTCCTACAGGAACCTTAGTGTATATTGCATAGAAAAATTCTCATGCTCTAGAATCGAGTAATCGAGCAGGTTAAAGTGCAGTGGAAGCACTTTGGGCCTGATGAAGCTACATGAGAGATTGTTGATTAGATGTGGGCTATTTATCCTTCTTTATTTGCTAGTTGAGCGAATGTTTTTGGTGCATGTTTTGGTATATGTGCATATGTATATGGATGTAAATAACGCCATGATCTATGTTATAAAAATCTAATAAGCATTATGGGTGTCATGTTATTATGATTGTCATGTTGTTATGTTGTCATGTTGGTTTCTTTTTAGTAGGTTGATCATTGTAAATACTGCTTCGAGCTAAGTTATAAAGCTACATGGGTAGTATGTTTTATTCACAATGATTTTTTTGGTTGTAGATGTCATTGAAAACCGAGGATGGTGTTCCCCCAAGGGGGAGGGTTGTGTAACAACCCTGGTGGAAATTCCATGTAATAAAAGTTAATAAAGGTAAAATAATAACCTTGGTTATTGGACACTTATTCCAAGCTATATGTTGGGAAAATACATCCTAGTGTGGGAGTTCATTTGGTTTATAAGGGCTAGGGAAAATGAAAAAGGAAATGCCAAACACTTTGGAAAGGAAAAATGACACTTTTGGCAATTTATTTATGAAAATAATTGAAATTAGGAGAAAAAGAAGGTGAAAGGTCACAAGTTGCATGTAAGGAGGAAAATGAAGGAAAATAATGGAAAACTAAAGAAAATAGAGGCCTCATTAATAAAAAGGCTTCTCGGGATTAGTTTGTATCTTTTGTCAATTCAGTTTAGGAGCTCTCTCTCTATTCTCTCTCTCTCACTCTTGGACACTTAGAGTTTTCTTGGAGCACTTCAGCATTGGATCAAGAAGAGAAAAGAAGGCAAAGGAAAGAAAGGATCAAGTAAGGAAGAGCAAGATCAAGAAGTTACAGTGGGATTATTTGTAGGTATCAATTTGGATGTATGATTTCCTCGCTAGTTTTGGCATGCATGGTTATGCATGTGCAATCTTAGTTCTCCCGCTATCATGGGCATGTTTTTTTCCAGGTGTGAAAGTGTTCTTCAATCTTCTCTTGCCATTTTTGGATAGCCATGGTTTGATGGTTCTCATGTTTTTTTTAGCTTGATTTCTGGATGGATTCAAAATTGAGTTAGGTGGATCTATAAAAGAAAGAACACATGGCCTAGTAATCCCTGAACTAGACTGTGGGTTGCGGTAAATCTAGATTTTGTGTTTCCTCGGTGGGCCTAGGAATCCTCAATTAGTGAAGGGTGGGATATATGGTAAATCCAAGAGGTGGGTTCTCTCCATCAAGCCTAGGAATCCCGAGATGAGATATATGGTAAATCCTAGAGAGTGGAGTCTCAGTTAGGGCCTATTGATCCAGTGTGGATTATGGTAAAGCCCAGAGACTAGTGTCTCGGTTATGACCTAGTGATCCCTGAATCAAATTGTGGATTGTGGTAAATACTAGGAGACAGGAAAATTCCTCAATTGTGCAGGTGGAGAAATACGATGGCATCCATAATTGTTTTAACCTAGTGATTTGGTGAGGATTGAGGTTAATCTTGGTTCTCTTGATGAGGGTGAGGTGGTGTAGCCTCAAAAAAACCTGGTTGAGTTTTGGTTATGACTCCCACATCCATGCTTGGAATATGAAATTGGGGTGATTCGCTGAAAGAAATATTTGGTTAAGCCAATCTATGGTTGAGTGGTTCATGGAAGTCCCTTACCCGATTGGATTTTACATTCATTAATAAGAGTTACTTTCCTTTTTATTTTATAAGATAATGTATTGGTTCATACATGGCATTTATAGTTTATGTATCCTTATTATTTCTATTTTTAATATGCTAGTTATGAGTATGTTTTATGACAGTGATGATGTATGGATCTCATCATGTTTTGTTTGTAAGTGAATGCACAATGAATGTATGACCTAATAGATGATGAGAAACTAATGTGATAAGGAATCAACACTTCTTTGTGATTCTTAAATAAGTATGAGACCCCTATTATCAGATATGTTGTTAAGACCTGTAGATTGCATATTCGTGACATGTTTGATGAAATTCTTATCATGTCTAGTAGGGGTCATGTAGAGTCTTTGTTCAAATATTTGCATTTTTATCAATGTCTCGATGTTACTTTCAATTCCCAATGGTTTCATGGAGTTATGGCCAATGGCTTGAATCCTGGCCCTTAAAAGTTGGCACAGAAACCAAGGTCGCAAGCTCATAATTAGCTAAAAAAGGACCTCAGTTGCTTGCATACCCATGCTGTGAGAGTGCGTGGGGTGCCCCAGTCACACGCATGCCCATGTCATGGGAGAGACTGAGGCTCTATGGCAATGAAGTGCCAAGTTGTCTCAAGGGTTGATCACCTGGAAGGGTTGGTTGGCTCATGTAGGTTCTGTGACATAGGCAGAAGGTTAGATTGGTTGTCATGTGTTGGTTCCACTTTCTTAACTGTAGATGGGGAGTTGAACTAGATTGTAGTAGCCACTTGTCACATGTTTACCCCAACAGACTGGTTAACTTGGGTAAATGTGGCAAGAGGGTTTTATAGAATCAGAGACCTTATTGTATGGAGTTCCTTAACATAACACCCATTCACTATCAATCCAAAGCCTCATGTGATTTTTTTTAAAGAAACAGTTAAGGGTTTTGCATTAATAATACTAGGTTATGGGCTAGAACCCTTAGGAGATCTTTCTATTCTCTGACAATGTAAATATTCACCAGACCATACAAAATTAATTCCATCTCTAGGGTTTCATTTCCTCCCTAATATAAATATATATGTTTTAATGAATATACAAAAGATCCCAAGTTTAAGAAGGTATTTACATTACAAAATATATCAAAAAGTGTTCTAACTAAAACCAATAAACTTGTCCTTAGTTTCTCCCACCAACAATGTTCAACATTAGGATTAGCATTCCTCTGCGAGTGAAGAGGCTTATTCTTATCAGGAACTACACTAGGAGCAACACCTCCAAGAGAAAGTTGAGAACTTCCAACCATATAATTCTTTAGAGTTGTAACTTGAGTGATGATTGCAATAACTTCCCTATGGTATTCATTCAAAGAAATTTTCAGACTACTCAGAAGTCGGAGGAACTTACCTTCTAATAATAATTGTGAAGATTAGCACTGTCTCGCATCCATGTCATCCTTTTGTTTCCTAGAAACCTTGGCAACACCTCAACCAAATCCAAAAATTTAAGAAACGATGAACCAATATCAAGGCTCTCTGGAAGACAATGAGGTTCTTCCATTTCATGAAAGGGCCACTGAACTTGACTTGCAAAAGCACTAGCAAGGTTAACCCACACCCCAAGACTAACAAGGTAAGGCTTCCAAATAATTTTCTAGAGTTCCACATAATCTGTTATATAATTGAGACTGAAACACTGCCATGAGCCATACTGAGGAAAATTTTCATATCCAACCCAAAATCCTCCGGAGGATGATGAATAGACTAGTGATTGAAGGTATGGCATGATGAAATTAAATCTAGCCCACTTCTCAAAGAAATAAGCTCCAAATCCATATTATATTCCATTCACTCCCACCATTAAACAAGAATTAAATTCTTATGCTTCATTTTGCAGATGAGAGGAGAGATTTCGAGACACATAATAAGGTGCATGGGGCACCTAGAGGAAAATTTTGAAGACCGATGTCATAAAATAATAAATCTCCATATCCCAATATCACTTAGCCTTTTAACAAGAGCCATAGACCATTTAGAGTAGGAGGAAGATGTCCCATCCCCACTTTGAAACAAATTTCCAGATGTATCAAAATTTGAATGAAAGTGAATACGCCTTGGGGCTCTCGTCATGACTATGGTATATAGATGATTTTGATTTTTTTTTTATCCAAATATAATCTTCCTTCGCCCACCGAATTCAAATGGCTGCGAACATGGAAAAATTGCATAGGATCGAATTGAGAGGCAAGTAAGATAATCCTTTGGAGAATAACATGGAAATCAAAGCTCGATTCCTTTGTAGCCTTAGCCACCTAACCAATTATAATCATTTAATAAATTAAGACTATAATAGTGTTAAAATTTATTTCCAAAGAAATCATAGACCCTTCCTTAGAGAAAGAATTTCTACTTGGTCGTTTTTCATGTGACTAAGACCCCATGCAAATTGCGCCACAATTTTTTCATTGGAGTTGAATAATGCCCCTCTTTATACTATCTCCTCCATGATGGGATATTATTGTTAACATAAAAAATATGATGCGTTATGTAGGATAGTTGAATTCCATAACAATTAGTTACCCTACACTAAAAGCATCAACATTCTCCACCATGGAAACCATTCTAATTTTACTCGAAAACCTTTTTATTATATTTAAAACAAAGTAAACACAAAAGGTTAATTACATAGATTAACTAACATATTTACCTTAATATGAGGTATATAATGTCATTTCCCATTCCTTTTAGCCTTAGAATTTAATGTTTTGTTACAAGGTAACCATTTGATACTTTAAGGGTGTTGGTGAAGCTTGTCTTGGATCTACATGTATAAAATTGGCATGCAGCATGGTTTCAATTGTTTTTTGGTTTTTATAATAAATAAATTAATTAACTTGTGCATTTTATTCACATAACTTAAGAGGTGTGTTTTTTCATTTGGATTTATCTTCGGGTGGTTGGGAGAAATAATTGATGTACTACTAACCTAGTTCAATTCTTGCATACCACGTGCTGAGATTTATTGTAAAGGATTTGAGCCTCATTGTTGAGTTTGATTAGTCCCTAGAGGACCAAAACATGCATGTTCCTCATATGGAATATAAATATATTTCTCATAAGGAGGGGAGGAAAGAAAAACATATGAGATTTGTTTTGGTTTTTGAAGTCCATTCCTCGCATTATCGATGTTTCCATTTTATTATATTTTAGACATCACAATGCTCAATTTAACAAAATTTGATGATGTAAGACAACTATAAGTAATAAAAATTTGTTTTAGTATATGGAAATATGTATTAATCGATCAAGTAACTAGTAATTAGTTTGCAACCAGTGCAAACATTATCATGTTAACATTGTACTATGTGCAGTGTATGTTAAATCTATAGTGGCGCAAAAGGATGGTGCAAGTTTGAATCTATAGTAGTACAAAAGGTTAGCCCTTGCATACATTTAGCTATTTATGACCTTCTAAGGCACTTACACTAGTATTATCACTTTTTTTTAAAGGCCAAACTTATTGGCACATAAGGTTTCCATGAGATATTGAATTTTTTTCCATGTTCCAAATCTTGGGGAAAACCCTTAGATAATTTCCCTCATTTCAAAGATGATACATAGGGAAAACCCTAGATTATTAAGGCCACGAGGCGAGTTGATAATTAGGATGAAAGCCACTAGATAAATATACTCTATATAAGCTTAATATGTCACTTGTGGGAATCGAACCTAGGTTGGGAGGATGATAATCATTCCTTTAGCCACCTGAGATAAATCCAATTTTATGTTAAAGCATTAATATGGTGGTACATTGGATAAAATATCCAATGTCAGTAAAATATTTGATGGAAATAAAGCTTAAAAGGGTTGTTTATTATATAATCTCTTCGATAATAGCATTATTTAAATATATAATATTGAATAGTTGTGCATAGGCAAATACCTCCTTCAAAGTAAAAGTTGGGAGGAATAAGAAAATTGACCATGGATGTTGCCACATACATAAATAATGATTATAATGATGGTAAAGAATGAAAATAATAATAATTAGAAGAATATATACCAAGATGAAAAACATTAATAAATACAAAGTAATATAGCCATATAATGTTAAACATTGTTGAAAGTAAAATATTAATTTTTGTTTGAAGAATAGATAACAATGTTATACAACATCTTGGTATTATTTTGTAGCCAAACTTTATGGTTGGAAATTTATTTGAAATTTTTGAAAATGTATGGAGGATACTTTCATACTTCTTTTCATTTTGGAGATTTAGTTTAAATCACAATTTGTTGTTACTATTTCTCTTTATCATATTAACATTTTTTTTTCTCTCAAGATAACTAGAAAGTTGGATAGAGATCTCATTTTCTAACACTTAGATTCATAAAGTGTATATGGATAGGGAAGTAGTTCTAGTGTACAACTTCCCTCATTGTTATGTATCTAGAGGTTCCAAGATTGTGTTGAAAATAGCAACAAGAAATGTTAAAAATAGAATCTAGAAATTCCAATTTAATTTGTCCTTGAATTAAATTGTGAATTAAAATTGAAATTCTTTTCTCATAAAAACTTGTAATAGTTAACCAAGTTAAGTTGATTTAGTTAACCTAGGAATTTCGAGTTGGAAGTCTTTTGGAAGTCAAGTATATGTTCTCCCTAATTTTTAAGGGTCTAGGATGAGTTTAATTATGAAGTTGTGATTAGATAACTAAGTTTACTGAGTTATGTTCAGTTAAAGTAGTTCCAAATTGTTTGTGGAACTAATAGATATTTAAAAGTCAGTTGGTGCACCATTGAATCCACAAGTGTCACTCTAGTTAACTGAAGATTCCCTCATCGGAAACTCATGCATGTCAATTCAGAGAAAGACCGAGTTGAGATTAGAGTGCAGGGACAATGTACTATTAGTTGTATGATTTATTGAGTTGTAAATATAATGCATACAATCATAGAAGGAACTAATTTTGGATTGTGCAGTTATGGATGAGGAATTTCCCTTTAAATACACGGTAATTCCCTCAGGAATTGTGCAAAGAATAAGAAGCTTGGAGGCTTGGAAATTTGGCTAAGTATTGGCCAAAGGATGTCATTAGGTAGAGGATAGGAAATACTTGTGCAGTTTAAGCTCAAGGTTGAGCATATCATAATGTATTCATCCAAATTATTTGACCAAGGGCGCAAGGAATCAGGGGCTTGAAGATCAACACAAAAGGATAGATATTGGCTTGAGATTGCTTGTGAGCAAGGATATTGATCATACTGAGTGTTGGGATTGTTCTTGCACGAAAAAGCATTGTATTATCATCTTGGATTTCTCATTAATTTAATATAGATAGTAGGGGTTTTGGGCTGAGGCTTTACCTAGATAGATATTGTGTTATCTGTAATTGATTATCTTCCTCTTATCGATTACTGTTTTCATTGATCTTTATGGGTTTCCACTGTAAAGAGTAGAGTATATTCTTGTCTTGTGTTTTAGAAAATTACATGAGTTGTGAATCTATAGGAAAATCTATAGATTGGATAGGATGAGAAAAGATCCCACTCCCACCCATATTTTAATGTATCATCCTAATAAATACATATATGAGATGAGATAGTGCAATTTCAAAATTGTTAGCATTAATAGTAAAGGAAACTTGTGAAGATGAGAAATCATGATTCACTAAAGCCAAAACAACTTAACTAGTTCCATTTATTGCAATACTATGTTGTACATCATGCTGGAAAGAAATGTAATACATCCAATTCTACTGAGCTGGTTCTAAATCATTCTCATTCTACATGGATTTATTGTCTTAATATACACTTTAATTAAACATTCTTTGTTATATTCCATTCATTGATTCAATTATGCACTTCTCTTTTATATTTTCTGTTCATGTTTTTATTATTCCTCCAGTAAGTTATGGGCATATTATGCATATAAAAGGTCATTATTGAGGTTAATATTGTGTCATTAACGTACATTAGGGGAGGCTTTATGAGGGTTTTGAGTACAAATCATGATCACTAATAAAGTGAAGAGATGTGTTTATATGTTATCCATAGAGATCAATTTTAAGCCATAACTATATACTTCAAATGATGCTCTAATAAAATGAAAATGAGATAATTGATTCAAAGGCATAACTTGAGCCTTGTCTTGAGAAGCATATTGTGATTGAAAATAGGTTATGATATTTGTTTCTACATAGGCCTTTCTATAATGTAAAACAAATACAACATGTATCCTAAATAATTAGATTCAATGCATATAAATGAAAAAATTATCTTGAATTTTATTGAGAATGTAATGTCAATAAACACTTGAAATTGGCATTTTACAGAAACATTCCAACCAAAACTGCAATAGAAAACCACCATTTTTCTTGACAATACATGCATAAATCTCCAAACAGATCAAGTCATGTCTAATAGGGGTTCAGTCAAGTATTTTTTCAAATATTTGCATTTGTATCAATGTATCGATGTTACTTTTCATTCCTGAAGGTTTCATGGAGTTCTGGACAATGCCTTGAGTCATGGGCCTCGAAAGGTGGCACCAAATCTGGGGTTGCAGGTTCAGAACTAGCTAACAACGACCATAGTTGCTTGCGTCCCCAAGTTGTGAGAGCCTTTGGAGGGCCCGAGTCACACGCATGCCCATGTCATGGAAGAAACTAAGGCTCTAGGGAAGTGAAGTGTCAATTTGTCTTAAGGGTTGATCACTTGGAAGGGTTGGTTGGCTCCTATAGGTTTTGTGACATGTGCAAAAGGTTAGATATGTTGTGTTGTGTTAGTTCCACTTAAATGTACATGAGGAGTTGAATGAGATTGTAGTAGTCGATCATCACATGTTTACCCCAACTAAATGGTTAAATTTTCTAAATGTGGGAAGAGGGTGTTGCAGAATCAGAGACCTTTTTGTATGGAGTTTCTTAACAGAACACCCATTCACTGTCAATCCAAAGCCTCAGGCAATTTTTTTATAAAGAAATGGTTAAGGGTTTTGCATTAATAATACTATATTATGGGCTAGAACCCTAATATTTCTATTCTCTAATAATGTAAATATTCACCAAATCATACAAAATTAGTGCCACCTCTAGGGTTACATTTCTTCCCTAATATAAATATATATCTCTTTTATGAATATACATAAGATCCCAAGTGTAAGAAGGTATTTACATTACAACATATATCGACAACTTTTTTTAACTAAAACCAATAAACTCGTCCTTAATTTCTCCCATCAACAATGTCTAACACTAGGATTGTCATTCCTCTATGAGTGAAGAGGCTTTTTCTTATTAGGAACTACACTAGGAGAAACACCTCCAAGAGAAAGCTGAGCACTGCCAACCTACAATTTTCTAGAGCTTAACCTGATTGTTGAGTGCAATAAATTCCTCATGGAATTCATTCAAAGAATTTTCCAGACTACTTAGAAGTCAGAGGAAAATAACTTCTAATAATAGTTGTGAAGAATAGAATTGTCTCCCATCCATGTAATCCTATTGTTTCCTAGAAACCCTTGAAACACCTCAACCAAATCCAAGACTTTAAGAAATAATGAACCAATATAAAGGCTCTCTGTAAGACAATGAGGTCCTTCCATTGGAAGAAAGGATCACTGAACTTGACTTGCGAAAGCACCAAAAAGCTTAACCCACACCCCAAGACCAGCAAGGTAAGGCTTCCAAATTTTTTTTTTGAGTTCCACATAATCTGTTATAAAATTGAGACTGAAACACTGCTATGAGCCATACTGAGGAAAATTTTCATATCCAACCCAAAATCCTTTGGAGGATGATGAATAGACTAATGATTGAAAGTGTAGGGTGGTGAAATTAACTCCAACCCACTTCTCAAATAAAGAATCTCCATAGCCATATTGAATTCCAGTCGCTCCCACCAAATAAGAATTAAATTATTATGCTTCATTTTGTAGATGAGAGGAAATATGTCGAGACACATAATAAGGTGCATGGGACACCTACAGGAAAATTTTGAAGATTGACCTCAGAAAATAATAAATCTCCAGATCCCAATACCACTTAGCCTTTTAACAAGAGCCGTAGACCATTTAGAGTAGGAGGAAGATGTCCCATCCCCACTTTGAAACATAAATTTTCCATAGGTATCAAAATTTGAATGAAAGTGAATATGCCTTGGGCCTCTCGTCATGGCTATGGTATATAGATGATTTTGAAATTTCCTTGATCCAAATATAACCTTCCTTGGCCCAACACAGAGCCTTTGTTTTCCAAAGTGTCTTCCACTGAATTCAAATGTCTACAAACATGGAAAATATCCATATGCTCAAATTGAGAGAGAAGTAATATAATCCTTTGGAGAATAAGAGGGAAATCAAATCTTGACTCCAGCGTAGCCTTTAACACCTAAAAAATTATAAACATTTAATCAATGAATACTATAATAATGTTAAAATTTATTTCCAAATAAGTTTCTAGACCCTTCGATAGAGTAAGAAACTCCACTTGGTTATTAGTTGCATAACCCAGACCCCATGTAAATTGTGCCACAATTTTTTCATTGGGGTTGAATAATGCTCCTCTTTCTCCTGCCTCCCCCATAAAGGGACATTATTATTAAAATAAGAAATATGATGCATTATGTAGGATATTTGAATTCCATAATGATTAGTTATGCAGAGTAGAAGCATCAACATTCTCCACAATGGAAACCATTCCAATTTCACTCGAACACATTTTTACTATCTTTAAAACAAAAGTAAACATAAAAGGTTAACTACATAGATTAACTAATATATTTCCTTTAATATGAGGTATATAATGTCATTTCCCATTCCTTTTAGCCTTAGAATTTGATGTTTTGTTACAAGGTAACCAGTTCATACTTTGAGGGTGTTGGTGAAGGTTGTCTTGGATCTACATGTATAAAATTGGCATGGTTTCAATTGTTTTTTGGTTTTTATAATAGACAATTTACTTAACTTGTGCATTTTATTCACATAACTTAAGAGGTGTTTTTTTTCATTTGGATTTATCTTAGTTGGTTGGGAGAAATAATTGATGTCCTCCCAATCTATGTTCAATTCTTGCAAGCCACATGTTGAGGTTTATTGTAAAGGATTTGAGCCATGTTGTTAAGTCTGATTAGTCCCTAGAGGACCAAAACACGTATGTTCCTCATATGAAATATAAATATATTTGTCATAAGGAGGGGAGGAAAGAAAAACATATGAGATGTGTTTTGGTTTTTGAAGTCCATTCCTCACACTATCAATGTTTCCATTTTATTGGTTTTTGAAGTCCATTCCTCGCATTATCAATGTTTCGATTTTATTGTATTTTAGACATCACAATGCTCAATTTAACAAACTCTGATGATGTAAGACAACTATAAGTAATAATAATTTATTTTAGTATATGGAAATATCTATTAATTGATCAAGTAACCAATAATTAGTTTGCAACCAGTGCAAACATTATCATGTTAGCATTGTACTATGTGTAGTGCATGTTGAATCTATAGTGGTGCAAAAGGTTGGTGTAAGTTTGAATCTATAGTAGTACAAAGGATTAGCCCTTCCATACATTTATCTATATATGACCTTCTGCCACACTTACACTAGTATTACACTAGTATGACCACCACTTACACCAGTGTTATACTAGTATGACCACCACTTACACTAGTATTACACTAGTATGACCACTTTGTCACTTGGGGAAAACCCTTGGATAATTTACCTAATTTCAAATATGTATTACACTAGTATGACCACTTTGTCACTAGGGGAAAACCGTTGGATAATTTCCCTCATTTCAAAGATGTATTACACTAGTATGACCACTTCATCACTAGGGGAAAACCCTTGGATAATTTCCCTCATTTCGAAGATGATACATAGGGAAAACCCTAGTTTAAGATTATTAAGGCCACAAGGCCAAGGATAAAAACCACTAGAGAAATATACTCTATATGAGCTCAGTGTTACTTGTGGCCGTTATTGGTACCTGCATCGATGGCAAACTCCTCGATCAATAATGTGATTGCAGGTACTGTAATGCATGATGCATATGATCCCTCTACCCTCGGCGTTAGCGAAATTTGGGTATTTGAGGTTAGGTTCATATGTGGCTAATTGGTACTGTATTGGGGGCGGCCAGGGCCATGCTCTTTACGTGGCTTAATTGACCTGCATTAATGAAATATCAAGAAGTGATAGCAAGCAGCTATAACATAAGAGCAGACCTAAGTGTCAGGTTTCTGGAGGCTCCTCGGATGTGACACCTGTGTCTCTGATCTAACCCACGTGTTCATCATATTAATTATTTTTAAAATCAATCCAATTTTCTATTTACAACTATTACTGAGAATATTCTTACCAACATGTTAACTGAAGGTGAAATCCCCATCGTCGAATTGCTTTAATCTGGTAAATAAAAAATTAAAATTCTAGAACATAGACTGGCCTATCAGGTTTAATTAAAGTAACAAATTAGTACAACTGACTTATTCGCTGGCCATGGAGTTGTAAGTGATAACGGTGTAAGAAACCTAGTTAGGAGCAGATGTGACTTGAAACTTACAACACAACACAACACAACGGTACACGTTTTTTTTTTAAGTTTTGCAATGAAAAGTGGTGCGACGGGAGGAAGTTTTTGAGGCAGCGCCAGTCTCCGTTGGAAATCCGAGAAGGGTTAATAAATACTACTGATTCTGGAAGCTTACCATTCCAACTAAATCTATCAACTATCAGCGTTACGAGTTGAGATGTAGATTGCAACGTAACTTGTATTATGGTAATGGGCGGTAATTTAGTAGGGCTAAGCACAGGAAATTAAGACAGAAGTTCTTGCAGTTATTCCAAAATGTTTAGAGATTTTGTTAACGCTATGATTCAGATGCATAATAGGCACATGATCTGGTAATTCCCACCCAGATGCATAAGAAGTATGTGTTAGTTGTGGTCGCAGGCCAACAACCACGTTCTAAATCGTACGCTCTGTTTAGAATACGCACGCTCACTGAAAAGCCTAACCTTTACCTATTCAGGAATTATTCACACGATTTTTCTGGATGCTGAAAGCAATTGCGGGTTGATTTCGAATCAATTGAATTGGGGATTATTGTTATTATGGTTTAATTCAATCACTGTAGCGTGGATTGGATTTTAAAAAGAGGAACCTCCTCCGGTTGGCTCAATCATGAACTATAATAATGCGACAGGCACGCACGCTCTTTGACCCTAAATAACAATAATAAGCTTAGGGGGGGCACGGATGTGGAGAAAAGCAATTGTCTATAATGAGACTTTTTGGAAGCCTTTCCGGTGGGTTTTTCTGGTCAAAATCCGGCAGCAATTTATTCGAATCGCAAGTTTGATAGCTAGTTTCTGCACAATCAAAGCGTCCCAGG
>APFE030112834.1:1267-39708 GCA_000404065.3 Pinus taeda
GTTCCAATGTTGCACTCTTCAATGGCAGCATTAAGGGGTTGCAATTTTGGTTTTCTAGGGACATCATTTGAGTCAAAAATGTCCTCCAATGGAGTTAGGCCTGTTGGAAGAAAATTGTCTTTCCATTGTATAGCTTCAGCTTCAGTATCAGCTATTTCCTCAGAATGAACTTGTTCAAGTTCTTGCATTTTCTCCTGGTCAAAGTTTGTTGGACAAAGCATTTGATTGGCTGTTTCGAGTGGGATATTTGTGTGTTGTTGTTCAGCTAGTGTTTGTGGTTCACTTGCAGCTTCTGTATCAATGTTCAGTTCTGAAAACTCTTGCTGCAGAGTTAAGAAATTGTTTATCTGTGTATCATCCTCAAATACCTGCCAATCCTTGACATTGTTTGGGACAGAAGGTCTATGTTTTATCTCAGCTGTAAAGAAATGCTGGGGTTCAAAAGGTAGTTTGCAAGTGCTTGCAAATGTGGCCAAACTATGAGCATGAAGGTTATGGGTTCTAGGAATTTTGGTTATTTGGAACTCAGTGAAGGAATTTAGTATTTCAGCAGCAGCAGACCTATAAGATCTCAGTCTTTTGTCATTAGTGACAAAGTTTCTTTTTACTTGTTGGATGATTAGTTATGAGTCTCCTAGGATTGAAACTTTTATGGCCTGTAAGGATTTTACTAGTTTAAGGCCTAGTAAGAGAGCTTCATATTCTGCCATATTGTTGGTGCACCTGAAGTTTAACCTATAGGCTCAGCCCTCTACATGATTTTTTTGTTTGTTATGTACCCAAACCCCTGCCCTTGCCCCTAATTTGTTGACTGATCCATCGAATTCAAGGAACCAAAGGACTTCTTGATTTAGGGAAGGATTGTCAACTGTTGTGGGACTTGGCATCAACAATTTGAGATCTTGGCTTTCATTTGGTTTGTCTTCTTGCACATTTTTATCTGTTGACTTATCAACCAATATTTCTAGATCAGGAGTTTCTTCATTTATAATCCGATCTTGTTTGAGTGTCTGGGTTTCTTCATCATTTGAGGGACCTGTATTGTCTTTGAAGAGAATATAGGAGTCTATGTCAGAATGAACAGCATATATGGGAAAGTTTTGAGGCTTGTCTTCACTGCTAACCATGTATTTCATAAGTGAATCTCTATATAACCTCTTGGGTTGACCAAAGACTTAGATGGTAGCATATGACATGTCTAATTGTAGGGAACCTTGTATTTTAGCCCCCCGTGATCTTGATAACAGCATTCCATATTTGGGTGGGATATCAGCAACTACGACATCCATTAGAATTGTTTTATTTGGGTACTGGACCAGTGACACACAAAGATCTTTTATTAAGCCTAAACATTTGACTTGGCTGGAGTCAAATGAAAATAGGTCCTTATAAGGTCTTGTGATGTCTAGGTTGAGCCTCTCCATCACTGATTTAGGCATAAGGTTGTGAGAAGCGCCTGAATCAAACATTGCATTATGTAGTATCTTGTCATGAACATGCAAGCTGACATAGAAAGGTAAGATCCCTGTAACTGCTGTCTTTCCATCAACCTCTGGTCCAAAAAGCAATTCTGGGGTATCACCCAACACATTAACATTGTCTTTATTATGAGTAAGTTGAAGAGAGTTCTTGATTTTTTGTTTGTATATGTCATGCTTGGCTAATTCTGAAAGAGGAATAGCTATCTTCAATTTGCCAATTTCAGCTTCTAGGTCAAATGGTCTCTCAGTTTGATTCTTGGTATTGTGGGTGACAGTCTTTTCCTTGTTTATTGAGTTTTCCTCTTGATTTTTGTCTTGATCATGAAACTTATCCTTTTTACTCATCTCTTGAGGAGTAGTATTTGGATTAGGCTGCAAAGGTGGTGCAGCCATTGGCTTTTGTGTTGAGGGGAATAGTTTAGTTATTTCTTCAACGGTTATTTCATTTGTAACTGAATCAGTTTTGTCCTGTGGTTCTGTAACTATGGATTTTTTAGGCTGCAGGCTATCTTTTTCCTTTTCAGGCCGTGTTACATTTATAGTTCTGATTCTTAGCTTGTATGGCTTGTGAACTTCATAAACGGTTGTGTCATAACCTTGTTTAAAGTCAAATGACTCACCTGACCTAGTTTGGAACTGCTTAATGTCATCCTCCTTGTGATCTTCATGACTCAGGAAAACTCGTTGCTCAACATTTAGGCCCATTAGGTTAATGTGGGTGTCATCTACTTGCTCATTTGAAGTGGATGCTTCAATATAGTTTTCCTGGAAGGGAGGTCTTATCTCTGGATCAGAACTGGTCTTGCTAATGTTTGGGTTTTGATTTCTCCTAAAATTTGGGTTCCTGATAGGGTTACTTTGTGGTGCTTCCCATGATGACTTTCTCTCCACAGATTCCACTCTGTCACCCAACCTTTTCATGCTAGTGAGTATTGCATCCAGTTTATGATCAAAGGCTGAGGGTTCCTCTTTGAAGGTGACTCTTTTTTCCAATCTTGCCCTGTTCCTCATGGCAATAAGGTTAGCCTCCACTGTGACAGCAACTTTTTGTGCATCCTCAAGGGTTTCAGGGGCTCTTTCCTTCAACTGATATGCCATGTCAGGGAATTTGTATAATGCTAAATCAGGGGGAGGTCTCAAATTCTGCGGTATTGCGTTGTATACATTATTGAATCTTGCACAATACTCCAAAACGGTCTCCTGAGGACCTCGTTTGATTGTATCATATTCACCCAGTATGTGCAAGGGATCTTTCTTTTTTTCCCATATATTAGTAAAGGCATGGTAGAGCTCATCAGGAGTTGTTATGGTATTTGCAGTGAGTGACCTAAACCAAGTTCTTACATCCCCTATCAGGCTCTGAACAAAAATTCTCATTCTTACACTGTCATCATCAATTTCATAGTTTTCAAAATGATCTTGCATCCTTCTGGCATGCTAAATGGCAGTGAAAGGGCCAGTGGAGTCAAAGTATGAGATTTTGGATTGGTAGTCATGAGGCAGGGCTGCAGCATTAGCAGGTAACTGCAGGGGTCCATATCTATTGGCCATATTTGTAGGGTTTATAGGGTTAACCTGGACAATAGGGACTACTGGGACGATGGGGGTAATAGGTAAGGCAGAGATTGCAGTGTTGGTCAAGGGAACATGTGAAGTGGATGAAGGCGTGAAAGGAGGGCTTTGAGATGTAGATGGTGAACTAGGGGAACCAGGGGTAGACCGGAATAGAACCTTAATTGGAGTAAGAACGGGGTTAAGGTAGAATGTCTCAAGGCTCAAGTCAGAAGGGTTTTCCTGTTTTTGCTGCTTCCTAATGTTTTTAGGGATTGTGTTAGGATTTTCAAAAACAGTTGGTGGGTTAGGGTCAGGGTTGGACCTTGTATATCGTTGATTCTTCTTGGGAGCCAGCTTCTGAACTGTTTTTAAGTATTTTAGGATTTTCTTGTGTCTGCAAGGGCTAGACAAGATTTTTGAATGGTTGTGTATGTTCTAAAGCTAGTATGAAGATAGACTGAAGCAGCTTTTACTTTCAGGCTTCACCTATAGCTTTAGGAAATATACAGTAATTAGAAAATCCTGAGGTTGTCCCCAGTGGAGTCGCCATTTATGTTAACACCCAGGTTGTTCCCTATGACTCCCAAGGGAATACGGCCGGGGTAACCACTAACCAACCTTGGGATTATAGATCCTAGCCTATCTATAATCAGAGAGGGCTCTCTCTTTAAGTTTCAGCTATGCTTTGTGAGTATTTAGGGCTAGTTAAAAGTTTCAGTTTCTTGTTTAAGACTTTGGTTGATGAACTTTTGTTGTAAGAAGGGCATGAAGAGTGCAGAAGATGCTAATCCATTGGGCATATGGAGTCAGAAAAGTGGGATAGTTCTGGTCCCTGTGATGGAGAAAGTTTTGCTGCAAGGCTAGATGGCTATTGTTAATATAATTTTCCGATTTAGTGAGTGAAAAAATGGGATATGGAGTTACCGACAGTGTGATATCAATTTGAACAACAATCTCTACTTAGTAGCATAAATGAATTACAAAATAGTGACTGTGAGATATTCAGAGCTTATTGGAGCAGTTAAGAATTCCAATTTAAACAGCTGAAGGTATGCAAAACATTTATAGTGAAGATAGATTGAGATCAGGGTGTCTCCATGGACAAATCCTGAGCTATTCTTTTTCTTTCTTTCCTAGATTTAGAACAACATGTGAGAGTCATGAGTTAAAAAAAATAACAGAAAAATTAACAAAGATAGAGAAACACTTATTATATCAAGCCATAGCACTAGAATCCTGTAGCATTCAATGGTTCCAATCACAGCATGCACCAGTAAGACTCAGTTCCTGTAAACTCCAAGCTTTATTTATAACATCTTTCTACAAGTTATAGCCGAGTTCTCATTTCTTCATAAGAGAACAACAAAACTAACAACAACCCCTTGAAATTTTGTCCGAGGGGGAATATATACAATAGGTTTTACAAAATATCCAAATGCTGAGTCATTTGATACATTAACTATGCTCACCAACTTTACAAAATATCAGATAAGAAAGTTATTACTACTCTGAATGTAAGATAAATGCTCTTTAATGTTGTCAGGCCTCTTCTTGACCTTTGGAGGAGACCGAGTCGGTTGAGCGTTTCTGCTTTAATGCTGAATGATGTGAATGATGTGTCTTCATGCTCTGTCATGCTGAAGCTTTTCTTGGCCCTGCTACTTGTAGCTATCATTGCTGCTTTTGGTGGCCGAATCTTCCTTCTCAGGTAGCACATCCACCTTTTAGTCATAGTATATGCATCACATTTTCTGAATGTGATGACTTATATATTTTGATGACAAAATTTAGATGAAACCCCTCGTTTATAATAATAGTTGTATCATGGAGGTCCACCATTCCTGCGTAGGCAATTGATGCCTCAAAATTGCATCCAAGGTCTCATCTGCCTCTGTGTATTTGTAGAAGTTTGGAGGCACTTCAAATAGATGGCTAATCTCATTCATAATAAAAAACAAATTCTCTACTCTGTCATAGAGACTTTGCCCAGATGCTGGCCCTGTTGCCTGTGAGCTGCTTGATCCTTGACTGATTTGAATGGTGGCAAATGTGTTCACCCTTTTTGCATAGACCTCATGTGATAGCAGTTTTCCTGCACTGTTGAGCAAGCTGGGAAGACCTCTGCCCTGTAATGCTGCAAATTTGTCCATGAACCTATTTACCTCTGTTTGCATGTCCTAGCTTCTTCTATCCAATGTCTACAGTAGGCTTTCCAGTGTGAGGACCCTCTTTATTAGCTGGATAGTCTCTGTCCTGTTGGAGATCCCAATTGCTGCCAGCTGAGGACCTGTTCGATTATTGAGCACATTAATCATTCTGCTGGCTATCTCAGGCATACTGCCTAGAGATGCTCTTGCTCTTTTGACTTCCCTTTGTGATTTTCCTATGAGCTCCATTTTCTCATGAATAGTCTCAATGTATTGCCACTGATTTGTTATTGATTGGCCAATGTGGGTCCACAAAACTGTCCTGATCTCAACCACCACTTTGTCAAGGGTGAGCTCTTTCTCTAGCTCCTTTATCCTTTCTTTGAGATTTTTTATTTCTCTCCCTTTCTCAGCCACATTCTGCTTTGATTTGTCATACTTCTCATTCAACTTGGCCAAATTCTCCTTGGCTCCATTCAGTTCTGTCATCTGGGCTTCGAGGGCCTGGACCTCACTCATCAATTTCTTCATGTCGAGGCTCGGAGCCTGCTCTGTAGATGGTGCTGGTGCTGCTGCTTCTATGGGAGGAGGAGTGGTCTTTGGAGGCTCCTCAAGGTTTATAACCTCTGGAGGGGGCTGAGAAGTCTGGCCTCCCTCTTTCTTCTGCAGGGCTGCCTGCAGTGCAGCCTCTGTTTCCTCCAGCTTCCCTTCTATCTGCACTAGTTGCTTGTGCAGTGCTACTAGCAATGTAGCTATCTGTTGTTCTTGCTTCTGCTGAGCAACCTCATCTGTTTGGGGGTGAATGGTTGCTGGGAGCTTCACTTTCTTTCTCAGGGCTGCAAGGTCTGCATCTCTTATTTTTAGCAGCGTTTGTATGGCTTTTGGATCCTTGGGGTCATGCCCAAGCTCTATAATTATATCTTCCAAAGACTTGATCCTGTTGTCTTTGGCCAGGGAGGATGCTTTCTCCAACTCAAGTTGGGCAGCTATATTGTTTAGGCTGTTTTCCAGCCTTTTTGCCAACATTTCCTTGTCTGGCAATGTTGCATAGACCATTTCACCTGTTTGCTTATGAAGTTCTATTTGGTCCATAGGGTGAATGTCTTTTGCAAGAACCTCAATATTGGTTCTTATGTAGTCTGCAGCTGACTGTGGCTGCAGTGTGGTGGGCATGAAATGACTCATGGTCATTTTTCCTTCTGAGATGTCATAGGCTGACATAAGCCTCTGTTGATTTGTAGGGGCCATCTTTAGCAACTAGTTGTAGATTTGGAGCCTGAGTGGCTCATTTCTCCTCTTGATATCAGTAACCTGTTGCTTGATGCCTGCCTCGGGTCTCCTTTGATGGCTTGAGGAGCTGACCTCTCCTCCAATAGTTCTCTCTTGTTCCTACTGAAAGGAACTGGAAGATGCCTCCATACTCGGTGGGCCCATTGCCAACGATTGCCCCATAGGCATTTATTCCTCAGAGAAGGGATTTAATCTCTGCCTTTTCTCCCCTTGATTTGTGGACATGGTAAAGGGAGTCTCCTGCTCTCTGTCCCTCTTCTTTCCCTTTTCCTCCTTTTGTGGAGTTTGAAGCACTGAGGTCTCCACTGTCTTCTCTTGCCAAGAAGGCATGTTCTCTTGAGCCTGTTGATCAGTAGGTGCTGGGGATTCAGCCATTTTTTCTTGCTGCATAGGCTACCCCTCTTCTTGAGGTTCTTCTTGCCGTTCTTGTTGCTGTTCGACCTCCTTTTCTACTTGTTGCCCTGTTTGTTGCTCTATTCTAGGAGGTGGCTGTTCCTGCTCCACCTGCTTGCCCTTATCTTTATTTGTTTCCTGTTGGGCAATTTCGGCTGCTTGCTGCTGCGCTGTGGAAGATGAGGCGGCTGCTCCAATTTGCCTTTGACAGGAGGAAGAAACCTGCCCACAATATTCCAAGTCAGCCTCTTTTTCAAGATTACTTGCCTCTCTTCGTAGCATTTCTTCTTTACCAATTGGCTCTTCTAAGGTGCCTTCTTTCTAGCTTAGGGCATTGGCATACTTCTGAATATGAGGCAGTTTCACATGAACATAGCCACCCAATTTGTATTTTATTCTCCTAAGGGAAATGAAGTGATTAGGGTCATAAGGCACCCACTTGAAACTGGTTTGAAGTCTGAGGGTCTCTAGGATCCTATCAACTTCCTTCCATCCTTCCTCCTTCTTATTGTACAAAAAGGGGCCCAGCTGATTTCTCACCTTTAGTTGCACCTTCTTGCTTTTACTTTGGAAATGGAAAAAGTCTGCATTTCCAAACTGCCTGAAGTACTCTAGGGCAAAGAGTCTCATAGGGACGTATCTTGGCAGCCTATAGGGATTCAGCTCACAGCCATATACTCTAATTACTGTATGGTGTTGGTAGAAGTACCAATCACCAATGATGTAGGCCTTTGAGAGTTGAAGAATTCTCTGCATTTCCTCTGTCAATCTGGGAGGAGGGACACCCAACAACAAGGTCATAGCTGGATGAATGAAAAGATCAATGAATTCACAATAGGTGTAAGGTGAATAAGGCAGAAGATGGCAAACTGAAGACCAAAACGCAACCGACCTTGGGCTTCCCTGGGCATCTAGCTTTTTGAGAGGGACAGGGAAGGCATCAGGCTGATAGAACAAGAATAAATGATATATGTACCTGGTGTATTTAAACACCTTTTCCCTCTCCAGATTCATTAATTGCTCATGAATCTTATTGGCAATAAAAGTGGCAAAATCATAATGTACAGCAGGAGGCATTCCTAGGGAGAAAATGGACAGCATGGCCATAATGGTTTCATCCACATCCTCATATGACCCATAACCCAGGATGTAACTGATCAAATCTACCAACATTTTGCCCAGCTCATTAAGATATGGATATGCTATGGGAAGGGCAGTGCTCATAGATTGATATTGAGGCTGAATAAACAATTGATTAATCCTGGCAATCTGATCACTAGACAACTTGCCCCCTTTCGTTATCAAATCACGGATGGAGAGAGGAGTTAGGGGTTTTGTGGTGTGAAAATGGAGAATTTCATTAATGGCCTCAGGGGTGATATGGAACAATACTGAGCCTGAGGGGCTGAGGACGGCTCTCTGACAGGGGTCATAGCTCGACATGCATTGATTTATCAAGTCTGGGAGGACATTGACTTGAGGAAGGTTGTAAATGGGTATGTGGGAGTCCCAAATTCCTAAGGTATCAGCCCCAATGAGATATTGGGCCTTTAACTCATTCAACAGGTGAATATTGAATTTGGTTATCATGGCCATGGAGTCTAACATCTGGTAATCTCTATCACCTAGGGCTTTCCACTCTAGCTCTCTGTGTGGGGCATTCAGAGGTTGAACATTCAGGACTATTGGTGTTTCCATGGCTAAGCAGTAGTTATGACTTGGTACTGACCTGGTTTTAATAGGCAGGAGAACACAGAGGGCTAATTTTGCAGAAGTAAAGCTAACTGTAAGGGTAAATGAGGTAACTGTGGTGACAATGGTGTGAAATGCTCAAAGGGAGTTAAATGAGCGACTGCAGGGACTGGCCACTCTGTTTTCCTTGTGAATTATGCCTTTTAGGTTTACCGTCCACGACTGCGCGGAAAAAGTGGGAATTTAGGGAAGGGTGACTGTATATGGGTTCAGCAGGTGAAATTCGACCCTGCAACTGTGAGGAATGCTCGTTTTTCCAGGGATTTATTGGTAAAAACAGGTTGTCTCACTCTTGTGAATTCAGTTCCGGAGAAATATGGACATAACTTAGCTCTGAAAGGATGCTCTGGGTAAATACCTGGTGAATTGCCGGCAATGGTGACAAATACAAGCGGGTTGGAGGCGGCAGCGCTCTTCAGGTCGACTTCTGTAGGTTGGTGGCAGATGGACGTAAATTTCATGCAGAGGAGAGCAATAGTTCTTTCAGCGAAAATGAGAAAAAACGCGAAAATTGGCTAAAATATGGACTTTTTGGGTTATTGGCGAGCTTTTTGGATGATGTCAGCATGACATCATCATGTGGGGTCAGGGTCGGGTGACGTCAGCATGACATCATCGGGTGATGTGGCAGGCTGTGAGTTGTCCACGGGGATTGCACAGGTGGCGGACACGTAGGAGTGCTGGCGGTCAGTGGTGCTGACAGGGCGCCAAGTGGAAGTGACGTGGGCGGGTCGTGGCGCTGGCGTGGGCAGGCGGTATTGTAGAGTGGTAAGAGGGTTTTCTCGGACCGCCCTCTATACGGTCGCGGTATTGTCAGAGGGCGCTCTGAGAGAATATAAGGGTGACGCGTGGCAGAGGCCTGACGTCACCCTCTGACAGTTTCTCGGAAGGTATCTTTCGGTCACGGAGGCCCGTCCGATATCATGTGGGCCGTCAGATGGGAAAGCCCAGATCCGACGGTCGACAGGTTGATAAGATGCGCGGGTAATACGGACTTCGGGGAAGGATAAAATATTATTTTTTCTGAAATTAGCGCCTGGCGGAACTTTGGAAAAGTGGGTTTTCCGGGTTTTTGCAGCGTTACGGGTTAAATGGGTTTTTACAAAGGTTTATTTACAAAGCGGGTTTAAGGTTATTAATCCGAGCAAATCTCGGATTAATCCCAGGATTAATTATTTGGCGCTCTTTGGGTTGCGCTTAAATGTTTTAGCGCTTGAAGACCTTCAAAGTTATACATAGAGCTATAATGCTCGGGCAAGGGGATATATAGATTTTTTGGGTTTTTGCCAAGTTTTACATAGTAATAGGGGAATAGGGGGTATAGGGAGTTAAATAGTGATAAGTTAGTAGTCAATATGAGTGAAAGAGATGGATGGGGGGGGGGGGAATACAAAGTTTTGCTTGTATGAAATCAACTTGGTTTTTAGGAAGTAGATCAAAATGAAAAGAATGCTTGCACAAGAAATGTGGCTCTTAAAGAGACTAGAACCAACAAAAACTTTGACTTTCTTTGTGAACCTGGGTTGCATAGGGATGTTAGCCATGAGTGTGATAGGGGGTGATTTGGAAGTTAGACATGCTCCATTAAGCTTCTGCAAGACTGCTGAAAATAGGCAATTTGTACTGGCACCATGTTTTTTACCCTTGCTTTAGGCCAATGTAATGCCATGAACCAAACTTTCTGCAACCCCCTCTACCTACCCACTCTATTGCCTAGCATTTTTTGTTACTCCAAGGAGGGTGCGCTTGGATTTGCAAAACCTTTTGTGCCTTTTCTTTTCCTTTGGCTTTTTCATTTGATTCTCTATCTAAAGCTACCCTTATTGCTTCCAAGGCCCCAGATTAAGCAGTTGGGAACCTTTTTCCTCTACCTATCTACTTTACCTGCCAAGATTGAGCTGTTTGGACAAGTTTCTTTCTCTAATCTATAACAAAAATTGAAACATGGCATGACCCAACTTAGGCTGTTGGATCACCCATCCAGAAGTAGAGCAGCATCAACCAAAACAAGTATACTTCTTCCACAAGAATATGAGATCTTTGTATCACCAAAGTAGATCATATTGGCACTTCCCCTGCCAATCATGAAAAATGAAACCTATTGGTATAGGTAGCTAACATATCCGACCCTCAAATATGGGGATGTCAAAGTTAACTTGTACCTTAAAAGGTGTGGCACTTCCAAAGTAGTTGTTAGAAGGAGATGCGTCACCCTTGGGTAACTGTTGAAGGATTTGGGAAAAGTTGTCCATCATCACATTCCTCTGTCACTCAAGGGCTCCTTTGAGAAAGATTTTGAAAGGATATCCTGCCCCCTCATCTTTCTTCTCTTCTACCATGGGAGGCCGTCGGGATTTGCGAGGCTAGTCTTGCAAAGGTTAGACCAGTTCGAGCCCTAACTCCTTATATCCCGACCTCGTTGGGGACATGCAAAGAAAAAAAGAGTAAGAGCAGACCGCTTTGATACCACTAATCTGAATTTAAATAGGAACACAAAAAATTACAGATATAACCTTAAATACAAGGATGCAACATAAATAACACTTCATTTCATTAATATCAAATATTGAAATATGATTATAAATAGATTGGAAATAAGAATAGCTTGGGCGATGGTAGCTTATCTTTGAGAAGAGATGTGGTGGCTACATACCTCTGAACTGTGTTACAATGAGGATTGGATGCCTATTTATTATTGAGAAATAATGGAAAACCCTAAACATCAAAAAATATAACCCTAGGAGATGAACTGCCAAACTATGGGCCCCATTTGGGTAAATTGGTACATCAACTTATCAGGGTCGTAACTTTGGCATACGATCTCCATTTGACATGCACGATACCTCGTTATAACAATCTATTCGAGTTATACAACTTCCAACTAGCTAGCTCTAGTTGATGAATTTTGCTGGCCCCAGTTTCCCAAAAAACATCGTTTAGGGCCTCAAAATGGCTCGAGAAGTTCAGGTCCTAAAAAACTGCCAAAAATAGTTAATTGTGCTATAATTAAGGAAACTGAAAAACTAGAAGAGATAGTGGCGGGGGTCCAAGGGGAATAGGTGGGTAGGCACCAACATCCACCTGGATCATTCTAACACCACTTTCTGGCAGTTTAGGTGTATGTTGTTGTTATGGTTGGTGTTGTTGTTGTGGTTGCTAATCATTATGATTTTCAAGCACCTTTATTTTTTCTGTGATATCATCAAGCACTGTGTATTCTTTCTTTTCATTTTCCTGTTTCTTTTCTTGCATGTGATCCTTATACAATACCTTTTAATTGAATATATATTTATGCTCCTAATGATTTTGTGATTTTTATAATCATATAAGTGATAACCAAAATAATTTACACCATATCCAATAAAGGTACATTTCTTTGATTTTGCCTCAAGCTTTGTCCTATTTGTGGATAAAGGATTCACAACCCAAAGTCTTTAAAAATGAGTAGATTACCTATTTACATGTCCATGTATCCTCAAGAATACCACCATCCAAGGAACTTGAAGGCCCTCTGTTTATTATAAACAATAGTATTTACGACATTTGCCCAAATTTGTAAGGGAAATCCTACATGCAATCTCATGCACCTTTGCACACTCCATGATTTAATCCTTTCTGACACACCATTTTCATGTGGTGTTCTTGGAACTGTCTTCTGATCTATAAACTACCATGGATATTTCACTAGGTAGTTCATCACAACAGATATGAAAATATTATATAAAAAATATGAGATTTTACACTGTTACAGTTTTATTTAACTTTAATATTTGTAAACTTAATTGTATTTAGTGCATGCATGTGAATAGAAATTATGCAGAAAAGTAGAGAACGAAAAAACAAGCTCACATGCATACATAAGACACAAGATATGCTCTCTGGGAAACTCTTTCGAGAGAAAACCCAGCTGGAAGGTGAGGTCACTTATCTCTCTTTCTCTATTTGGAAATATGGTTGTAGGTACAAAGAAGTAATGCCTGTTGCCTATGGGCTGCTACAGTGCATAGATCCTCTCTGTGTGCTCTACATCCTATCTCCCCTGGCTTTCTTTACTCAACTATGGAACAAAATGCTCTCAAAATAATGGAATGCCTCGTCCTCCTAGTGACCTGATTATAACACAGCCTGATAGTCTAATTGTGGTTGATATTGACTACATAAACTCTTAAATAGAGTTACAATATAAACTCTTCTAGAGTTTTTTACATCATAATCACGTGGCTAGGCCCTTTTTCATGAATAATGGGGAATGATGCGGCATCCTCCCGAACTATAGGTGTGAAAACAAGAAGGTCAACTTCTGAGTGACATAACTTTTGCATACAGACTCCGATTAATGCGCTTCTTGCACTGTTGGAAAGATATTTATGTGTAAAACAACATGAAATGGTGACACGCCAAAGTGACAATTTTTTACCCCCAAAAAACGTCGTTTGATGCCTCAAAACACTCCTAAAAGGTTTTAGACCTTGTTTTGCCAAACTGGGCTTCCACTTTTTCCACTCCAAATGCATTGAGATGGATGAAAAACAATATAATGATCCAATCTAGATCATCTGCTCTCTACAAATTCCATGCTTTGAATAGTAGTTATCAAACTCTTTGTTGCAGTATTCACCTTTGTTGTCTGATTTGAGACACTTCAACTTCTTTCCTGTTTCATTCTCAACCAAATCTTTCCATTTCTTGGAAGTATAAAATACGTCATATTTATTTTGAATACAATAAATCCATGTTTTCCTTGTTGCATCAACAATAAAAGTAACATAATAGCGAGAGCCACTGAGAGATGATACCTGAGCACGTCCCCATACATATGTATGCACAAACTCTAATTTTTTGCTCTTCTTTTCCTTCCTAACTCTAGTAAATTTGACTCTTTTGTTTTCCATAAACACAATTCTCAAAGAAATGCAAATCAACATGCTTCAAACTTGGCAATAAATTACTTGAGTGAAGAATTTGCATCCCTTTCTCACTCATGTGCCTGAGCCTATGATGCCACAATGTCATATATGCTCCTATGGAGGTTCAAGCATTAACACAATTAGAAATACCATTGCATAAATAGAACATACCAACCTTTTCTCCTTTTTCTATTACCAGGGCTCCTTTAGCGAAATTCCAAGTTTTGTTTGTGAATGTAGTTACACAGACTTCATCACCTAACTACCTTGTTGAAATTAGATTTTTCTTCAGATTTAGAACATGCCTTGCCTCCTTTAATAGCCATTGGTTTACATTCTATTTCTTTATAAAAACCTCACCCATTCCAATTATTTTACAGGTATCATCACCCAGATGAACCTATCCAAAATCTCCTTAAACATAGTCATGAAAATGTTTCCTATTAGGTGTGGCATGGAATAAGGCCACTGAATCTACCACCAAGGCATCAATAATATTCTATAATGAAATAATCAAAGCATCTTGAAACACATCACTTGTTGCATTCGCTTCATGATTGTTCTCTTGTTGTCCATACCCTTTTTTTCCCTTCTGAGATTCACAATCTTTCTTTAAGTGTCCTTTCTTCCTACATTTCCAGCACACTATCCCTGATCTATATTTGTATCTACCTTTTCTTGACTTACTTTGATTTCCTGGGCTTCTTGCTCTTTCCATTTATCTTCCTCTATACTCTGTAGCCAAAGCATTACCTGATGTCTCACTAGAGCTTTTTCATCGCATTTCCTTGCTAAGGATGGTACCAAGAACATCATGAAACTAGATTCATAGACATAGTTACTAATAGTCATAACTACACCATTCCAAATTTCTAGAAATGAGAAAAGAAATAAAAGATCCTGAACTTCGTCATCAAAATTTACCCCTATAGAACTTAATTGACTAGTAACCGTGTTAAATTCATTTAAATGATCAACAACAGATCCACCTTCTGACATCTTCATATTAAATAGATACTTCATAAGAAATAACTTATTTGAGGCCAAGGTTTTTTTCATATAGTTTAGCGAATGTCGTCATTAAACATTATGTTGTTGTTTCCTTCGAAATGTTGAATGCCATTGATGCTTCTAGACATAGTCGTATTATTCCTAGTGCATTTCTATTGAGAATCTCCCATTCTGCATTTTTCATTCTCGTTGGCTTCTTTGATTTTCTGCTCAATGGTAGGTACAAATATTTTTGATACATATAATCTTCCATTTGCATCTTTCATAGTTGGTAGTTTTGGTCGTTAAATTTCTCAACCCTAAACCTACCATCTTCCACCATTGCTCCCACTCAAACCAAGAACCCTTTTTGCATGCGATTTTATTATCCAAATACACCTTCAGCTTTGATACCAGTTCTTAGAAAATAATTAACAAACAAATGAAACACATGCAATATTGAAGAAACACAAAAACATAAACACATAAATAAGAGAGACACAGATATACATGGTTCACCCAATTTGGGCTACATCCACAGAGAAACAACCAATCCTTCCTTTTATATTATCTAGCAAAATGAAGATATACAACCTAAAATAGATTCATTGTAATTTCCTCTTCACTCTCACACAATCTCCTCTTTCTTTCTTGCTCAGAATAATAATACAAAACCACAATACAATTCCCTCATATAAATTGAGGGTTTCTTTCTAGGGAAAAAAACCCCTAAATAAACCATAACTTCTACCGCCAGATCATCTGTGTAATGATTCACCCATATTGACGATGAAATTAAAATATTTTACAAGATATTTTTTCATCTAATTTTAGCTTTTGGGGTGTTTCCCCCGAACTCCCGCTGGGGGACAAGTCCCCCTCCCGCATGGAGGGGTGTGCAATATTCCTAGGGTATACACCCAGCTGAAACAAGACCTTTGAATCAAAAATATAATTAGGATCCACACCCAACAACATAAATTAAAATTATAGATTGCATTCAAGCCTATAGGCCAATCTCAACCTATATTACAATTCTACGACCAAACTTGCCTCTATAGAATTTAGGTACTCTTCAACAAGGCCAATAACACATATTTATATGTCTATGCACACATATAAAGCCCATTATCAATCACCCCACTTGACCAGATCATTTACCAATATTTCCAATTCATAATACTTTTGTGCTCCAACTAAGACAATAACTACAATACTGAAAATAACACCATCAGGTTGAAGTCGTAAATCCTTAAATTCATTGACATAAGAAAAAGGAAAATATCTAATAGAGATACTTGCATAAAAATACCTATTAAGGTCAAGTATATGGCATTTTTAGGTGGCAATTGAGACATTATAATTTGTAATAAGGTCTCAACTCAGTTCAACCTTCTTGTTTTTCCCATAACATCAATGAGGACAGAATAGGAATCCACAATTATGCAAGGTTGTAACAACACAACATTAAAATCACTTCAATTCATTTAAGCCTACTCTTCAATGGTCATCAACATGTTTTGCATCAATGGCTTCTCATTCATTGACAAGGACATGGATGTCCCTTCTACTTTTATAACATTTTAGTTCTAAGAGTGTTTGAGATACTCCCACTATTGAGTGGCAATTGATTGTATTCTCTAGTCACTTTGACCTACTTGTTTGTCATTTATGGATAATAATTTAAATATTTATTCTTATCTCCTTGTGTTTTCATAGAAATGTGACATCATGAGATATAATACCTTCATGACTAATGGTATCCATTGTATTCAACCTTACTATTAGTTGTTGCCTCCTTAATTGGATACAAGAAACATCCATACCCTGTCATTGAGCAGTCAACAAGACATTTTATCCTCTTCACATTCAACTATGTAACAACATCCTCTATTTTACACATTTGAAAGGAAAGAACCACCACGAAGAACCCCGAGTTCCCATTTATTATTAACAATTTCACCTGTATTTTAATTAGTTTGGTATTGGTTGAAGAGACACAACAATCCCCAACACTCAACTACAGTAAAGAAACCTCATATGATTTTAATGTTGTTGGAAATGATAAGCAAACATTCTCCATGTCTCTCTTAGAGATACAACCTTCTAAGCTAAGACACCTATATGCCTATAGGTTTCTTATTTCAACACAAAAAGTGCCTAACTATAACTCCTTGCAGTGGTTATTTATTTTCTATTGATGTTAGTAAAATTTCATTTACTCATACTTGCTCAATATACAACTTTATTTATGAGAGGGCTTAGTGTACATTCATACCCTTGTGCACTGTAATATTTATATGTATAAACCTGTAGGGACTCCAATAACATATGATATTCTACTAGCAAGAGATCAATTTCCAGAATTGCACATAGGATGAACTATTCATACTTTACATGGTATCATTTGTTTTATTTTGGTTTCACATAGTAACAATTAATAAAATAGGTAGGTATATACACATATACGATCCTACAACCCATGATTAGACATAGTAATTACAATCAACCACTCAAAGGTTGTGATGCATTCTTGTGGCATGTATTGCTAAGGTTAATTCATGATTATGATCACCATTCTTTTTAGCAGTGTAAACACATTATGTGGTATTTCAAACATGTGTATAATTATATAATAAAGATCTAGGCTATGAACTGTAACATTCCTTCAACCACATAGGAATCTATTAATGTAAGCATCATAATCCTGAATAATGTCCATAACCACACTTAATGTTGAGATTATCTAGACTCAAGAGTCCATGCATACAAAATATTATAATTTTCACATGATCAGAGGAATATCACAAGATCAACACTATGACATGTTGTCATCTACACTTTCATCAACAATATAAGCATTATCATAACATGAGCAATTCCTATCCCATAAGAATGCATATTTCACACTGTTAATTAGCATATAAACCATTCCAGAAATATAAACATGACATTCATTGTTCATATCAATTGTGGTAGATACTTGTCTCAAAATACAAACTAGGCAACTGAGTTTGGGATTGCAACTCTCCACCTAACCATAGATTGGGCTGCATTGTGGCCTTGCTTGCATCCAATCACCCTCGAGCCAGATTCCAGAGCTTGAGGAGGTTTTCTCAAGGGATTAAACAAATATTGCTAGTTGAAACAAGGACTCTAGAGGTCCAACCACCTTCACCCACTAGCTAATAAGGGAATCCAAATATTATTATCTCCACCGTTAATGTCTAAGGGAAACCAGAGACTTCAAGTATTATTACATGGAATTTGCATCTATGGATAAACACATCTTCCCTAGGTGGGTGACTACACCTAGAACAATAGAAAGAAAGTAGTTTAACCTTTTCTTATAGAAGATAGATGAGATGGAGGAACTTACTTGTTGCCTTTCGCTTCCTAAATCTCTTTTGAATCACTCCCGTCGCTCCCACTTGAACTAAATCCGCTCAAAAGGTACCTTTATCAAGAGAAATAGAAACAAGAAATGATCAAAGCATACATGAACTATAAACTATAAAACAATGGAATCGAATACATTGAAACACATAATCATTACAGATATTAACAATCATATGAGAAAAGGAATAATCTCTTTATTAATGTAGAAGGAAGAGTATCACCCAATATAGTTCGATCATATGCCACTCCTCCAGCTTCAGTTCAACCCTCGCCATATCAAAATCTCAACACTCCAGCAGCATAACATTGCTTAACATAAACTCAATCCTCAAACCAATAGAATTTCCTTACAAACTTCAGATTATAGCCCCCTGATCACTATGATGAGTGCTCAATTTATAGGAAATGGAGGTGGTTTTGTCATAAATGAGGGTATTGAATGGCTTTCCAATCTTGGAGTTAGTTTCCATGGATCAAGGGATGAGAGGATAGGAGGTTAATGGATCCTTAGCCTATCCAATTTCGAGCTCATAGGAGGGGATAAGAGATGGGAACCTTCTAGAGTAATCTAGAATGAAGGAATATTCCCAGAACCCTATGCAAATTTCACTCAATCTCACCCAGCACAGGCTAAAGAGGACCTAAGTGCACTGCAGTGCAGGCCACAGTGGGCCTTCTTGCTTTGCAGTGCACTTTCTCAAGGCATAGGCTATGCTAGTATCCCAAGGAGGATTTTAGGAGGGCTTCATGCCATGAAAATTTCACAGGCGACCCCTAAAATTACTAATTTGAATGTTGGGAGTGATGTGCCCAAATAGACCTGTAATAGTTTCCCCCTAAAGCATGAATTCGAAAATGATAATGTCGAGTGATATGCTTTACGATGTGACAGAGAGGAACTGAAGAGGACGGTGACCTGCATCGATTACAATACATTACATCATGATATTTGATTTTTTCATGAATTGATGAGGGAAGGCATACCCATACTCAGCATATAAACTTTTCATTACATGTACATAGATAGTCGTCTATAGATATAGACCCACGATGGGATGACCATCAATGTAAAGCCATCGTACAGATGATTTAGTACTCTCTTGAAGTTATAGCCCGGATGGATGAAACTAGATCCGGGGTCTTCTATCTCGTTCAACCATTCACTCAAGTACAAGTCTAACCATGTGAATATGTGATCTGAAGTTGACTATGGGAAGACACCATCTGATTACCAGCTAATTATGTAAGTCGTTAACAGACGTGAGAGAGATCACCGATAATGATAATGATTCTCAAGGTACTGCAGTACATTCTGCATGGTGTGAATAGATGTTTTGATGTTGAACACCATACAAAGTCTTTTGATCGAAGACCAGTGATGTCAACCTATCGTTGGAAGCGAGAAACTTGCCATTGATGTATGCAAGCCCCAAGGTACTGAAAGGGTGTTTCTAAGTCAACTTCTTGGATAATGTGTTGATGTCAACAAGAAGCAACTCGTTGCAGGAGTCCTTGATGTATCCCACATCAATGACATGAAACGAGTGTAATGATTATTGGAGATAGAATGTGACTGATGACACAAGGTTTAGGAATGGCGGTCATGAAAATGAAGGTTTATGAGTATTGCAAAGGATGAGTTTTACTGAGTGACTTCTCTTGAACATTTCAGCGACACTAAATGAATTGGCAGCATTGACCCAAAACCAAAGTGATGGATGGTGTGATGGACCATAGGTATGATAACCATCAAGCAGATAACCCAACCCAAATAGTCATGGAGATGAAGTGAAAGTGTCATATTCAAGAGCGACTTTCTACCATAAAGTGATTTATGCCTTTTCCCATTTTCCCCAGTCATTACTGACCAATACCTCTTTATTTTTTTTTAACAAGATTGAGGAGGATAACATATGCTTGTAGTATAATTCCACCCTTCGAGTGAATCCATTGCTATGTGATGTTTTAACGAGCCTAGCGAAGGTGAAACTCGGTCTTGTCATGATGGATAAGTTTGTCGTTATTTGATGTTTTAACGAGTTTAACAACAATGAGAACTCGATCCTTTTCATGTTTAGAGAGTTTGAAACAGGACAAAAATAAAACTCCAGAAGTTATTTTTCGTAAGTTTGTCTCTCAAGTCCAAAAAAGCATAAAATAATACAAGAGAGAACCTATTGACCATGTTCGATCAATGTATTCCTTTTTCGTAAATAATCTATTTCGTAAATAATCTATCTCAGTCCGGAAAAGGGTTAAACTTATACAGAGTAGATGTCGTTTCCAATCCGTTAACGAGTTGAAAAGGACAAGCGCTTGGAAATCTTTTCATATTTCGAGAGTCTAAAAAGAGCTTAAAGAGGACTTCAAGGGGATTCCTTTTTCGATGTTTAACAAACCTCGAAAAAGAGATAAAAGTATGCTCTATGGTCAAAGTACAATTCACGATCGTGCATGTCAAATTCACTATATCAGCTGTAAATTTGTTAAAGGAAACACCAAACGGATTAAAAATACCTGTTTCATTCGTAAAAATGGGTAAAAAACTATAGTTTATTCATAAAATGACATGAAATAACCATAAAACAAGAATTTACCAAGTCATTTTCACCATTTGATATTTACCATTCAGTTTTATGCTCTGAGCTAGTTTTTACCTCGAACTTTAGCAGCTGATTGTGAGAGATTCTCTAGATCATTTGTCGCGCCGTCAGGACCAGGTAGGAGATCTGCCTTTTCTCTTCCCTTTAAGTGCATTCTTTTACACTTTCAGGCAAGATTTTAGATTTTTGGGGGCCCTAGGGTAAATATAATTCACCTCGGGATCAGCGCAACCTACCACATTGAAAAATACGATGTAGTTCACCCAAACAGAAGGGTACCTACTCTGCAGTGCACTATTTCAAGGTCGGGGTTGCGCTGGGCACATTTGATGAATTTGTTTCTCCTGTTTACCCAAAAATCCTTCAATTTTTTGCATGAAATGGTCCTAGCTAAGCTTATGGTTTGATTGTAGGCTTTGATCACATCAGAATGACTATTACTTGGTGAGAAAGAGAACATGAAGAACATGATATGGTTTCCCTTAATGATCCAGGTACAGTTGAGGCCCTTAGAGACTGTGGGTTGCTCAAATACTTTAGGTTGTCTGGGATGAGGCAACAACTAGAACTATTGCAGTTCCTAGTTCATTCATGGAATCCAACTTATCAGGATTTTCTCATAGGAGGCAAAGTTCTTCCTATTTTGATCGATGCTGTTTACTTCCTTACAGGGTTGTCGAGACATGGTGCCCGCATATCTCTTTCAGGTTTTGCCCGTGGGGGTGAATCAGTGAGGGACTACATTTAACAGTTCTATAGGCCAGGTACATAGCCTAGCAAGGATGGGAAGATCAACATCAGGGATGTTCGTGATTTTCCTTTGCGAACAATCCTTTTCACTATTGCAAAGTTGGCAGGTAGTGCGACACTTCATCTGGCAAACAGATCATATATGCAGTTTTCACTTTAGTGCCTTGAGCCAACTGCATTCAATTAGTGTGAGGCAGTTCTCTTTTCGATGAAAGAGTAGTTGACGAAGGTAAAGAGCAGTAAGAAGAATAATTTTAGCTATGGTTAGATCTTGATTGCCTTTACTTTAGAGAGAATTCCATTGATGCAACCTCAGTATGTGGCACTGAGTTTGACTGGTCCTAGAGATCCAAGGATGCAGAGATGGGTTGAGTTGATGGATCAACATGCTGGCCAATCATTAATCTCATTTCATCCGCATTCTTCAGTTGGCTCAGTCAACAACACCTTGTCATTGAGGAGCATCCATATGCGGGGATGGAATTTCGTGGAGATCTAGATTTGAGGTTACTAGTGGGTGCCCAATGGGGTGCTATAGGTAAATTGTTTTTTACCAAGTCTTTTTGATTTTTAAGTTTCTACATGTTTTTGTGTTTTTAATGTTTCCAAGACTAAACTAAAAATGTACTCATGCATGCAGATGTTGGTATTTTTCAACCTATGGGTCATCAAAAGGAGGCGGGTGAACTAGCACACAGAATTGTTGATAGAGCAGTTCTTGAGGATTTGGATTTGATCGAGATCACACTGGTAGAGTTGTAGGATCATATAGAGGGGTTAACCCTTTGTATTATGGATATCCAGATCGAGGATTTACTGATGAGGATGCAACGCCACACTATTGGTGTTACTAGCTGTTGGATGAGGCTATTGCGCATGATAGCTCAGGCTGTAACCTGTTATCATGAGCATCATTAGGTCTACTTAGGATGTTTCTCTTTATGCATTTTGAGTTTCATGGTCAGATGACCAACATGTCTTGGACACAAATTTTGTAAAAACTTTAAAAACATCTATCTATTTTTTCTTTCAGTGTTTTTATATATGGTTATGTGCAATCTTATTCAACTATTGATGTAAATTGAAAATTTTACTTTTACATGTGTCGCAAATGTCTGTTTAACACATAGTTCGCTAATGAGTTAGTTAATGTGTTAAATTTCCTGGAAATGTGTTGATATTGCATGTAATCAAAATGTCTTTATAAGATACGAACTCTAAGGAACATACGATAAATTTTTGGATTTCGGATGGTATAAACATTTGTTAGATGTAGTTCGACAAGTTGTGCATCTAGCCTAATGATGATTCAATGAATGCCAAGTGAAATGGCATCAGAGAGGAGTTCGATCATTGCGCTATACTCAACGATATTTTTCATATAACGACCTATACAAATCCGTTGAAAACCCACTAACTTGCCACTTGGAGTGAAAATGGCCCATGCTACAGAATATAGGTTCTAAATACTACAACTAGCACCATCGACATAACCAACAAATGGTTCCAAAGATTCCGAGATCTGCAACAAATGCAAAGCAGATTACTTAACCACATAAAAACTCTAAAATTCACACTGACACACCATGCAAACAAAGCATATATACAATGCTTATTACTATTCAAAATCAAGCATTGTAGCGTTTCAATACAACCCGTTACAGGGTTGCCACAATGGAATCCCATCATAATCAACTAACTCATAAGCACCTTTTGCCAAAACACGCTTGATAATATAGGGGCCCATCCATAATGGTTCAAATTTCCTTGCTCCTAGTTTATCAGCTTCCTGATCATATAGCAAGACCAGGTATCCTTTTGATAAAATGCGAGGCTTAACATTTCGGTCATATTGCGCCTTTATCCATTTCTTATGTGCTTCGTTAGCCAATACAGCTTCATGACGAGTTTCATCTAGATGGATGAGGTCTAAGAAACATGCTTCTTCTTCAGAAGTGTCGAGTAACAGGTGAATCGCGAGTTTTTAATGAAAAATTTCACATTGTACAGGCAAGATTTCCTCTAGACCATACACCAATTGCAAGGGCGTGAATCTAGTTGCATTTCTCACTGAGGTTCGGAATGCCCACAAAGCCGAGTACAGGATTAAATGCCAATTCCATTTATGAACTCCTATCATACGTTATACAGTGACTGATTACACAGGACAAAGGGATTGAAATGGACAGAGGCAGGGGAACCGGAAAGCCGAGAAGTGGAAACGAATAGTCAGGAAGCAGATTGGCTTTAAAGCCACAAACTGACAAAAAGCAGTAAGCGAAGAGAGGTAAGCAGTAGGCAGTAAGCCGAAAGTAAAGAGAAGAAGCCGAGCTGACCTACAGAAGAAAAGGTAGCATCGAGCCATAATTATGACAGAGACAAAGAGAGATAGAGAGTTTGTGTGCTCTAGAGAAGGCTTGAGAGGTTCAAGCGCACTCCTCTGTAATGACTGTCATGTATGAGTCTCAGATTGGGCTCATATTACTGTGACTAATAGAGGTCAAGAGTCAGTAAGGAGAGTCTGTGTACATCGGAGATTCCACAGTATTATGATTGGGATTCGAAACGTTGGCAGAAAAATCTTAATACTGTGGAATCTCCGATGTCTGAATCAAAAAACCTATTTCCTAACGGATGAGTGTCAATTCTCTTGGACATATTTGGAACGACCGTTTTTTCTGTTAACTCCAAGAATGCCCGTGAAACACAACCTTTTGCCAATGCATCGTCCATATCGGACTTCAAATCCTATGTGATCTTGCTTTATAATCTTGTCAAATCTGGGCATCCATTGGAATGCGTCTCTGTCGTTGATCTGGGAGCCCCAGATCCTACGGTAATCGTTCATATCGGGCAGTTGAGTAGCATGATGTTTACCCGTCCGATGTGAGCGGTTCTCTCTCTCCTCGGCGTGACGTGTGGCAATCGCTGTATGGCATTGGGTGGAACTTGGTTGAAACCGCTTACCACTCGAAGCCCCTCCGATATTCTGCCGGTTTTGTGGAATCCCGCTCTGATAGAACTGAAACGATATTTTTCCACATTTTATAATTATTCTGGGTTCGGGTGCTCGGGGCTTTCCTTCACTGAGAGGTTTGCCCTGCGATATGTGATTAGCTACTTGTCACTAATCGCATATCGAAAAATACCTCCATTGCTCAATTTTGTCCTTGCATTTGCTGGTTGGTGTCAACACGCGTTACCATGGTCCGCCACTCTGTGCGCTAGATCGACGGACCTCGTTGATCCGTGCTAACCACAATTTCACAACTGTCATGAGGATTCCTCACGATAGCCTGATCTTTATAAGACTTTGAATCTTTGGCATGATTTTTAAAGATTTCATGAAAACTTAGAGAGTGTTCTAGGATCCGTTTTGGATCAGGTAGATTTGTAGAGAATTTGTAGGGAATTCTACACAATGGTTGTATCTGCAGCAGCGAGATACAGGAAATAGCCGTTTTGATAATTAGGGGCATACATTAATGATGCTCTAATCAGGGTATCTTTGAGAGCATCAAAGGAAACTTGTGTAACCTGGTCCTAATGGAAGGGTATCCCCTTTTTCAAAAGACGAGTAAAACCTTTAGCCATTTCAGCATAGTTGGGAATGAAACTCCTTAGAAAGTTAGCCTTCCCTTGGAGTCTCTGTAACTACAGTAAATTTGAAGGTGGAGGCAGATCAAGATTTGCCTTAACCTTCAAAGGGTCGAGTCTAATTCCTTCTTTAGACACTACAAAACCAAGAAAACGACCATAACCAACACAAAACATGCATTTATGTGGATTGAGTCGAATTTTCTAGTGTCGGCACCGTAAAAATATAGCTCACAAATGTTGCGGGTGATTAATCCGTTTCCATGAATGAGTAGGTAAATCATCTAGATAGGGTTGAACAATGTGCTTGATGTCATGGAAGGCATAATTCATTGCCCTCTGAAAAGTTGCCCCAGCGTTCTTCAAACCAAAAGGGAGTTTCCTATACACGAGTGTGCCCCAGGGACAAATAAAAGCAGTTTTATATTGGTCTTCTAGGTGGATATTGATATGATTATAGCTGGAAAAACCATCCATAAATGAGAATATTTCACTTCCAGCACAATCATCAATTATCTGGTCAATAAAGGGAGTGGGATAATTGTCTTTTGGACAAGCATTGTTAACATCCCTATAATCAACACACACTCGTATTGTTCCTTGTTTCTTCATGTCAGGAACAATATTGGAAACCCAATCGGTAAGAGGAACAGGGTAAATGAAACCATCTTGCAAAAGTTTTTCAATTTCTACTTTTATGGAAGCAGCCTTCTTTGGATGAACAGGATAGAGGCGCTGTCGTACCGGTTTGACATCAGGATACATTTTAATTTCATTTTCAACAATATTAGAATCAATTCCCAACATTTCCTCATATGACCAGGCAAATATGTCACAAAATTCATGGAAAAGAGCATGGTAAGTTTCAAGTTCAGATGGAGAACAAGATTTTCCAACATGGATGTTCTCTAGAATTCCAGGTTTGGTCGAAATGTCGATAGAAATGGTCTTCGATATTTGACAAGCTTTGTTCGGAATCAACTGTGTCTATAAAAACAGAATTTGAAAGGAAATCAACAATTGAAAGGTGATTTGGTTCATTTGAAACATCTTCTCTATGATCTGGAAGATGGGATCAATGATGATAATCTTCCCATGGTTCTTCTTTTGTCATCATTGATTGGATGATTCCTTCATCAATAGAAAATGTATGTGAAAAAGGATCAGAGGAAGTACCACATTCCAACGAAAGATCAACCCATACAATTGGTGATAATGGATTTGGGTTTGCCGCACAAGCCAAAAAGATTGATTGCTATGCAAGCTCAATGGGGCTTAGCACATGATTTCATTATGCATATCATCTTCAGAATTATTGGGAATCTTCCATGAATCAGATGAAGTGGAAGATATCATGTTGCAAGTCTCAAATTTTGCCACTTCTGCCATTTTTGATGGCGACAGTAGCGAAAAAGTACCCATTAGGGAAGGATATTTAAAGAGACCTACTCCAAAGCTCTGAAGAGATATCAAGGGTCTGTGAAAAAATGAAATGCTTCCAACAACCTATGAACTAGAGGCAAAGAAGCCAAGCTGATCAATTCCTGTGATTCCACCTTTATGAGGGAAAGCGATCATACAAAAGTATGTCGAAACCATAACATCCATAGCATAAACCCAAGGTCTTCCTAGTAAAATGTTGTAGTCAAGGGGTCTGTCAATGACCTCAACTTCAACAGTTACAATTTTTCCCCCTAGTTCAATCTACAAGTTACTCAAAATTCCACAAGGCGTATATGTGCGACCATCAAAAGCTTTTAAAGTTGTAGGTGACCATGAAAAAGGCAGAGAGCCAAGTGTTTTTTAGCAACTCATCAACATGATACAAGTAGAAGCGCCCTCGTCAATGATGGTTTGGTGAACGAGTTTATTCAAAGCCTTTACTTGGATCAAAAAAGCTAATTGAGCTGGTAATTGTGGCGTATATCCCACATGGTTAAAAACCAAAAGATTAGAATTTGTTGGATCAATTCCACCAATTCCTGACAATAAAGCCTGCTTTCGAGAGGGATAGTTTTGAAGCACCTCAAGCATCGACATAGTAGAAGGTGACTGAGCCAGATCTTCTACTATGTTATAGTTTTGTGCTCCTCGATCTCGAGGGTTGAATGTAGACTTATGTACAACTCCTTTAGGCAATTTTATTGTTAACTCTGGCGCATTAGGCGGTGGAATAGGATCAAACGAAGTCGAATTCGAAAGATTTGGTCGATATGAGGCCTAGTTATTCGATGATGATGATGGATTACCATAATATTTACTTCTTGTTGACACCAAAACATCAATTTAGGCTTAGAGGCAGATATCATAAGCACTTGGGAAGTGGAAGCATGATCTGTAGAAACCAAATGAGTCTTTGGATTCGGAAAAGGATTTGTCAATACTGCGGATGCACTAGAAGTCTTAAGAAGTTTTGAGACTTCAGAGCAGTGAAGATAGTCTCACGTAAAATGATCCTTGTTACAGATCAAACATGGATAACAAGGTTTCCTAGCCGAAGAAGAGGAATTAGATGATTTCTCTTAAGGGGGAGGGTTTTGTTTCTTTATAGCTTTCCCCTTCTTCTTTCTTCCTGGTTGCTTTTCATTCTTGCCTTTGTCAGATGACATGACATTTATTTCGGAAGCAGGAGTGTTATTAGACACAGTAGAAGTTTGATTGGAAATAACAAGTGTTTGACCAGATGGTATACCTGTTATTTGTGTGCTCGAAGAACCAATCACACCGTCACCGGCATGACAGTCCTTACTCGATGGGGGTGGAGGAACAATGAAAGCTGGTCTGGGTGCATTTGGAATTTTGTCATAGAGCGTGCCAGATTGAGTGTAAATCAAGTCTAGGTATTGGGCACAAGCAATTACTTGCTCTTTAGTGACAACTCCTCCTTTAGCCACATCGTCGGTGATAGATGGCAACAAGGATTTTATAAACCACTCAGCTAAAAGCTGATCAGGAACATAAGTTTTGACCATTCGATGACGATGACACCACTCATGAATATGATCAAAGATGTGAGTAGCAGTAGTCTATTTAAAGTTGGTCAATATTTCCGTTCCAGTTTCATATCGTATGGGTAACTCGAAGTGGGTTAAAAATGTGGTAGCTAAGGATGTAAAGTTATCGAATGAAGCTCATGGTAATTCAATGTACCACTTTGTAGCCAGACCAATAAGTGTTATCTGTAAAAGATGTAGTCTAACTGAATCATCATTTAAGGAGTTTGATGAACACCATAAATGAAAAGTCATGACATCGTTAGACAGGTCTTCTCCATGGTTTCCATTGAATTTCATAATATTGGAAGGCAATTTATGAGGAATCATCGGCCACTAAGGTGCATAAAGAATTAAATCATTGGTAACCCGATTTAGATTTGGTAATTCAGGTATTGCAACAAAAGTAAACTTTCTATTGAGTTCAAGTTGAGCATAACCAGGGTAAGATGGGATTGCCTGGGCAATAGGCCTTTGCATACCAACATAAGGCATCTAACTGAATCATCATTTAAGGAGTTTGATGAACACCATAAATGAAAAGTCATGACATGGTTAGACGGGTCTTCTCCATGGTTTCCATTGAATTTCATAATATTGGAAGGCAATTTATGAGGAATCATCGGCCACTAAGGTGCATAAAGAATTAAATCATTGGTAACCCGATTTAGATTTGGTAATTCAGGTATTGCAACAAAAGTAAACTTTCTATTGAGTTCAAGTTGAGCATAACCAAGGTAAGATGGGATTGCCTGGACAATAGGCCTTTGCATACCAACATAAGACATCTACTGCTGGTAACCTTGATAGGGGTGAGTTTGTTGAGCAAATACGAAATAAGGTGGTTGTTGAGCACTAGGATACATTTGCTGTTGTCCAAACCCAACATAGTCTTGTTGACCAGGACCTGGGTAAACTTGTTGTTGACCAAACCCAACATATGCTTTTTGACCAAGTCCAAGATAATTTTGGTATTGTTGGAATTGCTGCTGTTGATATTGTGGTTTCCATGGTTGTTGATTTAACGATTGTTGCCAACCAATGTAAGCTTGACCAGGTTATGAATACACTAAACCAGTGTAAGTCTGAGTCATTCCAGTAAAAGGTAAAATGGCCTAAGGTTTTTGGACTCCAAGCACAAACGGTTGTTGTAAAACTGTGTGAGAAGGCTAAATCTGTAAAACTGAAACTTGGGGGTTTCAGGTTGAAGGACCAGCTTGCAAAGGTTGAGATACAACTAACTAAGCTTATGACTATGGTAAAGTTGTAACAATAGACATAGTAGGTATGGATGAGACCGATTACATAGGTTGTGATGGATACACAAGCCTTGGTTGAACGGGCATTGTTGGCTGCCACTAACAAACAGTCATTCCAGGCTGACCTAAAGACGATGACATATTGCCATATGGTTGCCCCCTAGTAAATGGAGGATAAGGAGATTGTGCATATTGTTCTCCATATGGGGGTAATCCAGTGTAAAATGGATACATTAGATGGTAACCAGATGAACGAGCTTGATATTGACTTGATGGATCAAGTTGTTCAGTATCCGTTAATGAAGAACCAGATAAAATTCCTGTAGAGGACATGGGTGAAGACCATGGACTAGAAGCAACACCTGAGTGGGTTCTAGATAAATATTGGTAACCTGGTGGGATGGACAAAGCACTATACAAATGTGACTCAGGTATCATGGTCAACATCGAAGAGGTAGAGACAGAAGATTCTATCGCAACCATAACAGATGGTACAGTCTGGGATGTTGATTCTGCCATAGTCAAATGTCCTAATAAATTTCCTAATGAATCAATAGGTGTCTGAAAGTAATCAGGTTCAAAAGGAGCAGTAAAATGAGGAGTATGAGGATGAAGATAAATTCCAGGTCCAAATCGAACTGGAGTTCTGGGTGTTTCTTTCTCAGGTTCCTCTTCAATTGAAATGAAACCAGGTGGAAGGATTTCACTGTCAGGTCCGTAATAGATTTCTGGTATTTGTTCCTAAGGTAAAGGGGAAGTCTCAACATCTACGAATGTCTGAGGATGAACTGGTCGATCGTCTGTCGGTATGGTAACAACTTCTGATTGTTCAACTTCAAGATCCAAGTGTTCTGGTAAAAGAACAACAGGTTTAGGTTGAACTTCTTGAACAACTTCTGGTTCAGAAATAATTTCTCATTGAACAGTGATAGGTTCAGGATCAACTTCTGGTTGAATAGATTTAGGTTCAAAAGTAATTTCTTATTAAACAATTTTGGGTTGAGAATCAACTTCTTGTTGGACAACTTGGGTTACCGTTTCACTAGGTTAATTTCTAGTGTCCTCAGGTAATTGTGGAGATTCCACTTCAGTAACAGATGTACTAGTAATTGTAGGAGTAACTGGGGTCACAGTACTTACTGGTATAAGTAATTCTGGTAATTTGGATGAAGAACCAGAAGTTTGTGATGTATTGGATTCAGTTAAATGAGATCGCTTTTGCCGGCTAGGTGTGGCTTTAGGGGGTAAAAGTAGTTTACTCGCTGTCCTCTACGAACGATGGGGTAAGGGTTGATGTTCCTCCATGATTGCTGATTGATTTTTTTACAAAAAAGAAATAAAAAAAAAGAGGGTAATCTAGGAAAAAGGATTACCAAGCAACTGTGAACTGCAATATACAGCCTTAGTAAACCAAGGACTTAACATATGTGCAGGCAATCTCCCTGAATGTCGTGTTCGGTGTATCACAGTGTACAAGGCAGCTAAATCAGTTACCTAAGGATGGATAAAAACCTAATGTAGTCCTCCCATATATATCCGAAAATACGTGGAGGCCCAATCCGCATTAGCGCTGTCTAATGCGAAACTACACAGTGAAAGCATTCCTTTATACTTTTCGTACTATAACACCGCTCTATATACACGAAGGTATGTGGATGAGCTACAATATACTTACGTACGTGGAATGAGATATCACACTCGGAATGTATCGCAGACAACTAACAACATCTACTATGTTTTACGATGCCGAAACACATCTCTAGCCTAGAACCTCTAAATGTTATTTGTTAGGTGATAATGCTCCATTAGGCTAACTAAGATAACTTTTAAGTTGATCTTGATTAAGAGTTTGTCTTTCATGTTCACCACATGATGTCCTTGAAATTCCTAGAATGCAACTATAATGAGAAACATTCTTTTCATTCGATTTTGAACAATGAAAACCTTAAATACAAGGGATAGAGCAATCAGAATGTTTAATCAAAGAGAAAAGAGAAGATCTAATGCAATTTCCCTAAACTATTCCTATAGGCAAACACAAAACCTCTAATTGCATAATGAAAATTTTTCTTTTCAATTCCCTTAATGTTGAGATGAACAAAAGGAAACTAATACACATACAATCAATCAGTCTTTTTGCAAGAAACGAAGACTTTACGACAGTTCCTTTTTGAAAGAAATGAAGAATTTTACGACACTCTCTTTTCAACAAAGATTAATCAACTATAAGCTAACTTTGAAAATGAATTGATAATGATAAAGAAATCATTTAAGAAACACTAAACAATCAAGTCCAAAGTACGGTTAGGAAGAGAAATACAAGTTGATTTTAGAACCACAAGCATCATTTATCTTTCAGCAAACAACAAGAGAAACAACTTTGGGAAAATCAAACCAAAGGTGGGTTTTTTAGTCTAAGAGGAATCGGTGCAGGCTAGAGAGGGAGACAATGCAATGTAATGCACTGTCTCTAAGGCAGGGGCTACTCTGCAGTGCAATGTGTCAAGACAAACACTGTGTTGGTGCCAGAGAGTCAATTCAAGGGACATTCAAGCACAATTTTTGACTAAAAACACTTCAAGAAGACTGAAATAAGACCAATAAAGCTAAGAAAAGTCTACTAGGGTGTGGTATGATGAGGGTAAGCCACCAAGAATGACAGTTGTTCCCCAGTATGGTCTCCATTTTGTTACATGGAATTTGCATCTATAGATAAACACATCTTCCCTAGGTGGGTGACTACACCTAGAACAACAAAAAGAAAGTAGTTTAACCTTTTCTTATAGAAGATAGATGAGATGGAGGAACTTACTTGTTGCCTTTCGCTTCCTAAATCTCTTTTGAATCGCTCTCATTGCTCCAATTTGAACTAAATCCACTCAAAAGGTACTTGTATAAAGAGAAACAGAAACAAGAAATGATCAAAGCATACATGAACTATCAACTATAAAACAATGGAATCGAATACATTGAAACACATAATCATCACAGATATGAACAATCATATGAGAAAAGGAATAAGCTCTTTATTAATGTAGAAGGAAGAGTATCACCCAATGCAGTTTGATCCTGTGCCACTCCTCCAGCTTCAGTTCAACCCTCGCCACATCAAAAGCTCAACACTCCAGCAGCATAACATTTCTTAACATAAACTCAATCCTCAAACCAACAGAATTTCCTTACAACTTCAGATTCTAGCCCCCTAATCACTATGATGAGTGCTCAATTTATAGGAAATGGAGGTGGTTTTGTCATAAATGAGGGTATTGAATGGCTTTCCAATCTTGGAGTTAGTTTCGATGGAGCAAGAGATGAGAGGATAGGAGGTTAATGGATCCTTAGCCTATCCAATTTCGAGCTCATAGGAGGGGATAAGAGATGGGAACCTTCTAGAGTAATCTAGAATGAAGGAATATTCCCAGAACCCTATGTAAATTTCGCTCAATCTCACCCAGTGCAGGCTAAAGAGGGCGTAAGTGCACTACAGTGCAAGCCACAGTGGGCCTGCCTGCTCTGCAGTGCATTGTCTCAAGGCATAGGCTGTGCTGGTATCCCAAAGAGGCTTTTCAGGAGGGCTTCAAGCCATGAAACTTTGATAGAAGGAGGCATTTAATGTGTTGACTTCTCTAGGGCATGTAACAACTGAATTAGGGTTTGATGAGCCCTAAATTACTGATCTGAATGTTGGGAGTGATGTGCCCAAATAGGCCTATAACAAGTATCCACCCTCAAGCAAGCAAGGGAGTCCATAGTCTTATTCTTCCACCCTTAAATAAAAAAATCATAGTGGTTCCACCCAACCTTGGAAATCTAGAATCCTCTGGAAGAACCAAGATAACAAGTAGGGAAGGCTTTAGAATTCTCCTTACTAGGAGTCTAAGGAAACAAGCCTCCACCCCAACTATCAAAGGAATCTAGAGAAAACCATTTATTCCCTTCATCCCAATGGGGAATCCAAGTATCACTATTTCTCACTTGAGATAACTTCTTTCAGGCCACCACAGGCTCAATCAAATTTTTCCTAAGTGATTTGACCTATAGCAATGTTGAATCTTCCCTTAGTTTCCTTTGATCTACTATGACCTACTTCCTTTAGATTTTAAATGTACACAACTCCCCATAGCTGGTATATGTCATATTGCATTATTGGTTGTATATGTCCAATTCTGCCTACATGATTCATGATGGCTTCCCTTTTTCTTTCTATGCTTATAGGGACTCTTGTTAAGTGCACATGTAGTGATGCCTTCTGTATATTACTCTAACAATTTATTTTCCTAAAATTCACACATAGAATATGACTTCCTCTTAATGATCCATTTGGATGGTTCATTGTGGTGATTCTATAGTCCACACGATTGCATAATCATTTCCATTACACGATCTTTGTTGTACCTACATGATACGCTTGTAATCCTTTTAATGCCACCTGCCACGTTGATCTTCTCCAAAACTCTCCTCGAATTTTGTTTCTTCTTCCTCAACATTTTTCTCCAGTGTCTTCTATTTTCCTTCAATGTGTTCTCTTTTTCTTACTTGCTTCCTCTCCAGCATATGCATTCCCTTTTCTATTCGAATCCAACATGTATGCATAGTGTATTTCTCAATTTTGTTTTGCTTGTCTGGCGAGAATCTCCCAGGACATCCAAATGGTGACACTCAAATTATTTTCCCCTTGATTTTTTTCTTCTCTGTTAATTTTTTATTGCTATGGTTGGCCAACTCACCACTACATATCCACGAATTGATTCTTCAATGTGTGGCAATGTATTCCTGTTATCCCTCATGTTGTTGCTACAAAGTATGTTCTATGTCCCTATTTTCTCTGCTAGTAGTTGTAATACCAATCCCTTTTGTGCACATCTATCAGCCTCCATGGCTATCATAAACAACTAAATCTCGAGTAATTTACCCTCCTCAACTCTAGAAACTTGTGTCCCTAGAATCAACCCATTTTTTAATCAAATAATTACATTGTTTACAATAGTGGAGAAGAAACCAAGGGTTGTTACACCCCTCCCCCTTGGGGGAACACCATCCTTGGTGTTCTATGACCATATACAATATAAAAAGATGCTTAAAAACCAAATACAATTGTTTATGGAGCTTTATATACATAGATGTATACAACATTTACAAATTTATGTACATTTGTTTCAGTCAGTAAACAAAAAAAGGATATGTTGCCTACATTTTATTAGTCATTTCCCATGAGGCTTCCTTGGGCCCAAAGTGTCTCCACTACACTTTGACATGCTCAATTTCTCGATTTCGGAGCATTAGTTGCCTTCATTCTAGAATGAAAAGAGGTTTCGGTTGGAATTATCCCTTTGGTTCCACCAAGAGAATAAACCATTCAATTACATCATTAACATATTATACATATCTTTTAAGAAGAAAAACATGGAAAACATTTTTCACCGATGGAGGTATGACCAATCTATAGGCCATTGGCCCTATTCTTTCAACTACTTCAAAGGGCCCAAAAATTGTGGTTCCATCTTGGAACATGATGATCCAAACTTATGAAGGAACGAAATGAAAAACAAATATGAACAGAGACACAACGATATAGCGAAAACATAACTTCATTTCATTAATAATAAAGTATTGAAAAATGATTACAAGCAGAATGGAAATAAACTAGGTCAGGTGATGGTAGCTTATCTCTAAGAAGAAATGTGGTGGATACATGCCTCTGAACTATGTTACAATGAGGCTCGGTGGCCTTTTTATCATTGAGAAACAATGGGAAACCATAAACATCCAAAATCATAACCCTAGGAGATGAAGCACCAAAAAATTGTGGGCCCCGTTGGGGTAAGTTGGAACATCAACTTCATGGGGTCGTAACTTTGGTATAAAATTTTCATTTGGCCATTATAATAACTTGTTTCGAAGATCTTGAAGAGGAGGCCAAAAATAAATTGGGGAAATGATTTGGCACTTTTCTAGTCTCTTTGTTTTCCCTGAAAAAAACATCTTTTAGTCCCTCAAAACAACTCCAGAAGTTTAGGACCCGGAAAATCTATAAAAAATGGTAAGTTTTGCTATAATTAAGGAAACTGAAAAGAAATAATGGTGGGGGTCCAAGTGGAATAGGTGGGTGGCCTCAAATATCCACCTCGATCATTCTTCCCCCCTTAGGAAACAATGATCCCCATTATGTTGAGTGCCTACATGAGATGGGGAAACTTCTGCTCAACTTAGTCCCTAGTGAGCCACTTGCCATGCTGCAAGAGTTGGCCAACTTTGATAACTCGATATAGTTGGATATTCTGTTAGCGAGTGTTCTTGATCTATGTTTCATGATTTCATCAGTTGTGTCTTATTCTGTTGAAAAGTGTGCAACAAGAAATGCTTGTTGAGAATGCAACAAGATGATGGAGCTTAATGGAAAGGAGTCGCCTTCACTAAGTGGTCCCGTAGGCAAGTTTTGGCGCAAAGTCTATTTTTAGACATATGGATCATGGTCTATGAGTTGCAGGATGCTATTTATGGATGATTGGTCATGTTGGAAAAAATAGATGGACTTCTATTTTTTGGAGCATAGCGGTGTGATCAGAGTCTATTTTTAGACTGTCAGGTAAAAATAGAAACAGTCGAATATTATTAGCTCTTAGTAATATTTGGACTATAAACATTATCTTATTCTTTTGGAGCACTTCAGTTGGAGCTACAGATGTGGCACATGCAACTACCTGAAGGAATCACGTGGTTACCTATGGGTTGACTGAGCTATTGCATGGAGGACTTCAGTTAGAACTCAAGTGGTTGAGTTCTGTGGAGTTAGATGAGCAGTTAATGGAGTTGTGTTCAGTTTGACTTAGTTGAACTAGTTGTATTTAGTCTAACTGGCCAATAGACTAAGTGATGAGGCGTGTGAATTAGTTATTAATTAATTCACTAATTATTAACTCACAATGCAACTGAAGAATACATCAGTTAACTCAGTGCATGGACAGTTCAGTGGAGACAAGTGTTAGAGGTAAGTGAAAGGGTGAGTTGTGACTATCAGTTGTGCATGAGATCTTGCACAATTAATGGATTGAGTATGCCCATGAGAATTGTGCAGTATGTGCCCAGTATTATAGCTTGTGCTCACATGATTTCCAGTGTGAGTGATTTTCCAAGGTAAATAGAACTTGGAATGATTTTGGATTCATTCATTCTCATGCAAGTATTGTGCAGTGGAGGCAGGCAAGCAGCGGAGGAGATTTGGAGATCAGATTTGAGCTGTATTGTGTGTAACAGGTGGAGATAGTGCTGGATACTTGTGAAGAGTATTGTACTATGTATTTTTACATGTACTCAATCAATATAATATACATATAGTTGGGGTTTTTAGCGAGATGCTTTCCCTGGGAAAATACTGTGTTGATATTTGTGATTGATGCTTCTATGCGCGCATGTTATTGTTTCTGCTTCTGTAAATTGATGATCAACGTAGAGGAGGTTATGTATTATGCATGTATTCTGCAATAGTGTATAATCAGGATAATCTCTATGAATATGTGTCATATTATTCAAAATTTCTACATGGTATCAGAGCTGGTTGATTTTTAGGAAAATTTCTACAGGATATCAAAGCGAGGATTGATCATCAGATCTATTATTCAGAAAGTGTTTACATTTTATTTCTTCAGGCAGAGTCTATAATCGGGCCAGGTAGCCTCTGGACTCATCCTTCTTTTGGAAGGTGAGATATCTGGTGAATGCCCATACAGTCGATCTCTGTATGAGAAATACTTTTTTCTCACGAATTTTAGATCAGAAGCAGTTGAGTTTTTTGAGCTGGTGGAATGGCACTCAAGGATAAAACTCATAAACATTAAGTGTGAGAATGGAGACAGTATGCTCCAGTATCTCACGAAGTTCACCCAATGCCGGGATGAGCTGGGAAGTGTGGGGGTAACTGTTGAGGATGAGGATATGGTGAGTCTAGCTCTCCTTGGCCTTCCTAAGAGTTGGCATAGCTACCAGGACTCGGTGAATGGAAGGGAGAAACTGCTAGGATGGGAGAGACTTTGGTTGGATCTTGTGCAAGAGGAGATTAGATGGTGCAATAGAGACAGTTCTTCATCTATGGATGATGAGGAGAAATATGCCTTAGCGAGTAAGGCGAAGAAGGGGAAGGGGAAGGTTTCTCTTTCCGAATCCAGTTCTTCCAATGATGGGAAGAAGGTTGACAAGTCGAAGGTGAGATTCTTTCGATGTCATGAGCTGGGTCATTATGCTACTAATTGCCCAAAGAAGAAGTCCAAGAAGGGATCCAGGGAAGGATTTGAAGGTGATGCAGTTGCTTCACAGTTTGAGTTGGATATCACACTCTTCGCATGCATGGTTTCATCCATGATGGGAAGTGGTTGGTTTCTTTACAGTGGAGCTTCTTTCCAAATGACCGGTGACAAAAGTTTGTTTACTACTTTGGAGGAGAAAGATCTCCAGATACTCATAGGGATGGGTAATGATGAGAAGTATAATGTTTGAGGTGTAGGCACGATTATTTTTCAGCGGGAGCATGGAGCTCGCCTTACCTTGACTGATGTCAAGTATGTACCAGGACTGAAGAGAAACTTGGTGTCGATCACCATGTTGGAAGATAGAGGCTATGATGTAGTCTTCAGAGAGGGAAAGGTTTTCCTTAGACACATCATCACTAGACAGGTGAAGTAGATTGATTCATGGGTCAAGAACCTGTATGCTCTTGAGGTTCAAGATGCATGCAAAGCCTTGAGCAGCAAGGTAACTGATGGAGACTTGGTGGTTGAGAGGGAGGGTATAAAACCTCTCAACATGCAGAGCCAGAAGAAGTCTCAGACAATTCTGGAGGAGCCATGATTGGTGCAACAGCTTCAGGAGGTTGTGGAGAAGCCACAATAGGGGAAGTTGAGTGGAGATCGAGTAGAGACATCTACTCATGCAGAGACCTCCAGTAGGGGGAAACTTCAAGTCAGGTGGGCTAAGGGATCACATGCAGCCATACCTCTAGGTAGGAGGTGGGGCGATATAGAGTGATCGTCCCAAGGAGGAGGGGCAGGATCCTTGAGGTACCCAACCTCTTGAATGAGACCTTACTACAGGAGCCCCGATGTGGAGTAGCAGGAACTGACTGATTAGGTAGAGACTGATGCGAATGGAGTGGCAAAGAGAGCGACAGTGCAGGGAATCCCAGGACAGTGCATAGCATGTAGGCTGTAGCAATGCGAGAGGCACAAGTGTTTTGCACAGTGCTAGGTGGCACAGAGAGGTGTGCAATGGTGCGAGATGCATGAAGATGTTGCAGTAGCGCAAATGTCAGAGAGGTAGCACTTGTCAGTAGCAGG
>APFE030112839.1:0-13394 GCA_000404065.3 Pinus taeda
CTTCACCGGTTTACTATCCTGCATATTAAACCTCTGCAGTATTGTCTCGACATACTTCCTCTGGTTTAACCAGAGCTTCCTCTTTGCCCAATCTCTTTTAATTTCCATGCCCAAAATATAGTTTTCAGGACCGAGATCTTTCATGTCGAATTTGGAGGAAAATTGGGTCTTCAAATCGTGAATAATTTCTTTGTCATTTCCAACCAGCAACATATCATCCACATACAAGACCAGATAAATTACATGGTCACCAAATAATTTAAAATACACACAGTGATTTGCTTTGCTTTTGGTGAAGCTAAGTCCTTGTATAAATGTATCAAATTTCTGATACCACATCCTTGGTGACTGTTTTAATCGATACAGAGACTTCTTTAACCTGCATACCAGTTCTTACCCTTCACCGCAAAGCCTTAAGGTTGCTTCATGTAGATTTCCTATTCCAAATCTCCGTGAAGAAATATTGTCTTCACATCCATCTGTTCTACCTAAAAATCAAAAGCAACAGCAATAGATAAAAGTAATCCAATACAAGATACCTTGGCAACAGGAGAAAAAAGATCACCAAAATCAATTCTGGGCACCTGGGAATAACCTTTTGCTACCAACCGAGCTTTGTATTTCTCCACCTTCCCTTCTGCATTTGTCTTCTTCTTGAACACCCATTTGCTGCCAATGGGTTTCCTTCCGGCTAGTAACTCCACCAGATCCCAAGCCTCATTTTTGTGCAAAGATGCCATTTCATCAACCATGGCCTCTTTCCAGAGTTTTCCATCCTCTGAATCCACTTCTTCCTTCATAGTTCTGGGATCATCATCAGTGACAGAAAAAGAAAAATTTGAACAGAAAGAAGATGGACTATACCTTTCCAGCTGCCTTCTTTCTTGAACTGATCTTCTCACAGCCGGAGTTTGTGGCTCTTCATCTTCTGATTCCTCCTCTGCTACGGAGTCTGATTCTTCCTCCTTTAGTTCAAACTCTATCTTCATAGGTTCCTTTGGTTGGACTTCATGTTTAATAACATCTTTCTCCTCTCTGAACACCACATCTCGAATATACATAACCTTCCATGTGATTGGGTTCCAAAGCTTATATCCTTTAAACCATCCTTATACCCAATAAAGATGCACTTTTCATATTTACTATCCAACTTGGTTCGTTTCTCATTTGGAACATGTACATATGCATCACATCCAAATACCCTCAGATGTGAAAGAGGGGGTTTCTTACCAGTCCATACTTCTTTTGGAGTCTTAGCATCCAACGCTGATGAAGGTGACCTGTTGAGCAGGTAACATGCAGTATCCACCGCCTCTGCCCAGAATTCCTGTCTTAACCCGGCACCACTGAGCATGCTTCTTGCCCTTTCCATCAACGTCTTGTTCATTCTTTCTATGACTCCATTTTGTTGAGTTGTATATGGAGTAGTCTTCTGTCGTGCTATACCAAACTTTTATAGAATTCTTCAAATTTATTGCTACAAAATTCTCCACCATTATCTGTCCTCAACACCTTTATCTTCTTCTCTGGCTGATTTTCCACCAGAGCCTTAAAATCTTTAAACCTATCAAAGACTTCAGATTTCTTCTTAAGGAAATATATCCATGTATTCCTTGAGAAGTCATCTATAAATGATACATAGTACACAGACTTACCTAGTGATGGAACTTTCATAGGTCCAAACACAATGATTGTGCACAAGCTCTAATATCTGTTTCGTCCTCTTACACCAGAGAAACTCACGCAAGAACCGATTCTGCCTTCCCATATACAAGCAATTTTTCATAGAAATCAGAAATCCAGAAAGAGCTATATCATAATTCAAGGGGAATACCTTTACCATGAAGTATTCGAAGGCCCTTCTCTCCAATATGTCCAAGCCTTTGATGCCACAACATGGGCTTCTCTCTAGAGACCACTAGATTTTCTGCTCCATTTTCAGGAACCATAGAACTATTGCACCCATCAACAACAGTGCTACCTTGCAGCTTGTACAGAGTTCCAATCCGAGCTCCCCGCATCAATACGAGTGCTTCTCGAACCATCTTGTAGGTATCCTTCTTGAACACTGCCTTTACACCTACATCAACCAACTTGCTCACAGAAATCATATTTCTGGGCAATGTAGGAATATGCAAAAGACCCGGAAGGGTTCTAACCCTTCCACCTTGCAACTTCAACTTTACTTTTCCACGACCAATGATTCTAGCCTTCCTATCAATCAACCATGCCTCATGATCTACATGTGTACTTGAAGAAGCCAAGTACACATCCCCACATTCATCTGAGGTGTTTTCGCTTCTGCAGAAAGAGCATCAGCAGATCCCTTTCCTTTGTCAAGAGCTTTAGATTTATAGTCCCTTTTGTGGTGCCCTTCCTTTCCGCATTTCTAGTGCACCACCTTTACAGGTTTTCTGGGAGATTTAGATCTCCCTCTGGATTTAGATCTCCCACTCAATGACTTATTTTTGTTTCTGCTCTAGGACTGTCTTCGTATAGACAAGGCATCACCATTTTTGCTCTCCATATTTTTCCACCTCATCTCCTCCATCAGCAAGGATGAGACTATTTCATCAAACTGCAAGGCAGTTGCATTGCTACCTATTACAATAACCAGACTATCCCACGAATTTGGTAGAGAACACAACAAACTAATGCACCTATCTTCATCTAAAATTTTGATATCAACAGACGATAACTAACTTACCACATTATTAAACACATTTCGATGTTGTGTCACGAAGTCTCCATCTTTCATCCCCAAGTGATACAACGTTTTCCGTAGGAACAATTTATTCACTAGAGACTTAGATTGGTACAAAATCCCTAACTTATCCCACAAATCCTTCGACATAGCTTCCCCTGATACATTCAGCGATACGGAATCTGAGACACACAATTGTATTGTACTCTTTACCTTCCGATCCAACTTCTTCCATTCTTCATGAGACACTCCCGTTGGTTTAGTACCCAGATCTACTGTGATCCATTGATCTTTATCCACCAACAGATCCTCCATCTTGAGTTTCCACAACTGAAAATTCTGACCATTAAATTTCTCGATCTCTATCTTTCCACTGCTCGCCATCTTCTTTCAATACCAGAATCGATCCCTTAGATCTCCCACTGAACGTGGTCTACCACAGGCCCGAGCGAAACCCCTCAGCAATAAAGGTGTCCCCTTGAAGCCAAAATAGCTCTGATACCAAATGCAGGTTTTAACTCTGTATAGAAATTACCTACATACGAATTCTAAAACATAAAAAATAAACAATGCAAGAGCATAACATATAAAACACATACACACAGAGATTTTCCCCTGGATCACAAAACTGGGACTACCAGCTTGATTTTTCATTATGTTCCTTTCAATGTTACAATACATATTTATACATGTCAAAGCATCCAATACCATGGATTGAAAACCATTGCGTCCAAAACCATGTGCAAAAAACATGCACAAAACCATAGGTAGGTCCACCCAACCTAATATAGGGTCCAAAACCAAAATTTTCCGAGGTGCTGGCCTGCACCTCATAGAGTGAGGTTACCTGCACCCCTCAAACCCCCTATGACTCCCCCTGCTACGTAACCAGTGCAATGAAGGGGGGGCTCTGCCTCCCTTCTAACCCCCCCGTTAACTATGTGGGCTAGTCGTGGAAAGAATATAACACAAGCCAACAATCTCATCAATTGCCCATCATTTGTACCCCCTTATCTCTATCATCTTTCTCTTGTGCAAGGAATTACCGCCCCTCATTAATGCACACAAGTGATGTAGCTGAGTGATGGGTTGGGGTTCTACTACCCCATAACCGTTTGTGAGGTGTTTCGTACAACTATATTTGGAACAATGACTATGTATGCTTTCCATTTAGTATTGGTTTCCTTACTTATGTAGGCCATATGCTCAACTCCCTCTGCAACACCTGCCATGTTCTTTCCTTGATGACATCCTTACTCATGTAAGCCATGTTCTCAACACCCTCTACCATGTTCTTTCCTCGACGAGTCACCCCATTGAGAGTTATTTTGAACTTATTTTAATTAAATCTCATTCTTTATATGATGAATATAAAATTAAAGAGATCAATTTATTTGAATCTAGTTTTCCTAAAGGGTTTCTAGGATATTTTATGGTGTCCATGTATAATTGTTATTATGTTTTTATCATATATTTATCAAGTCTATTAGAATTGATAGGTTCTCATACCACTTGTTACAAATTAAATTGATGAGAGAAAGAAGATAATTAAAAACAATCATACACATAGCAACAACATATGTAATTTACCCTCAAAATCCCATCTACCAAAAACTTTCAACCAAGGGATTGACGATCACTTGAATTTGACTTTAATAAATTTGCTTCACCGGTGAACTTCACAACAAGGGTGCATATCACACAATAATGATGCAATCAAATTTTGCTAGACAGAATGGCAAGACTTCAACGTTTCCCCAATTGAAAAATAAAGAGTAATGTTTCTGCAAGAGGCACACACAGTGACTAATAAAGTACAACCAAGTCAATAAGTTTGTTAGGTAGCCTGAAAAGAGAAAACGACCAAGCAAGAACAAGAACATTGAGATCGAAGAATTGATGGGCAAAGGACGGGAGACATTTCTTTTACTCACGAGAGGAGTTTTAGTGTTAGAAGCGTCTGAGTTTAGCTAAACCTCAGGATAGAAGAGGTATTTTGAGCCAACTTGGCTTTGATGCCATGTTAAAGACACACACAAATAATGGAAAACAAATTAAGATAAGCATGAGATACATATCTACTCACAAAGATATACATTTATACAGTCTTTATCACCATTGGTTTCATATTCCAAAGTCTCTTGGAATCCCTTTGATTGTTCAACTTCCACACCATAACCCTTAGTGGATTAAGTGTCCAACAAATGTTTATATGCATTATGGTGATTTTCAAATTACATGTACCAAAAAGTTGAAATGAAAAATAGTAATATGAAAAAAATTACTTTATTTTATATTTCCAACTTATTTTTAAAGATAAATACCCTTCTCAATTTTTTTTTTCTATGCAAAGGCTAAGCTAAATTATATTAAAAAAGGAGAAAATATTTACAAGAGGGCGAGACCTCTGAGAGCGCCATTGTAATGTGCAGCTCTCTATCAAACTGTCAGCAAAAATGACAATGCCACTAAGGCGAGTGCCTCTTACTGTGAAAGCGTAACAGAGTATATAGTTCATGCTCAAAATGGATCATTACATAATATAAAATTTCTTGAATGCACCCAATCTTCTGCAGGGGGATTTCTGCACCCAGGATTCCGTTTCCAGATTCGAGTTTGCAGGTCCTGTGTCCTCGACCATTCAAACAGGCTTCAACATACGAGCTGGGACCATAAACTGCAACCATGACCTCTGTGCAACCGCTACCAAAACCGCGACCAGACCAGACCAGACGTGCAGCAACAAAACATACATAGACTAACGAACCGATTTCCCCACCCAACTGAACGTGTTCCAACGAACAAAACCACGACCATGACCAGACAATTTCAAAAAACTCGACCTTCAAAATAGTAGAGATTTTCCAGCAGGTTACACGCATACCTTCAAAAAACAAGCAGGTGAGGATCGCTTATTTGTCTTTGTCCGGCCTATAGACTTTAAACTCGTCCAGAGGCTCCCAAGAGATCTCCATTCCCTCTGGAACGTCCTCCAACTTCATGCCGGGTGGTAGAATTGGGTATAGGGTATTGGCATAATGGAAGTCTGGCAGCTTGGGCTCGCCATGCGTCGGAGGAGCTGAGGTGGTAGCGCCTGCCTGATCCTGAAGACTCCTTGGCTGATCTTGGGCCATTACTGGCTCATTCAAGTCCAACATGCAGCCAATTTCCTTCCTGGCTTCCACTTGCTCCTCTGTGGGTGTCGGCGAGCTTTCCGCAACCAAATTGCTTGGGATGAAGGGGCATATGAGCTATCCTCCCCTCGCCCACTTGGCGAAGAAATGTTAGAGCTCCCAGGTAAGTGCTCCTCCGAAGTGCCCTCTGCCCCATCTTCTTCCTCGAAAATGATCGTTATCAGAGCCGAAATTACAGGCCTATTGGTTCTGCGGCTGTAATGGAACCTAGCCGACTGAACCGAGTTGAAAATTGACTGCCCTGAGTCCTCTGTTCTGTTAGAGGAGGGGGAAGCACAATTCAGGGGAGAAATTCTCCTTGGACTGCGATTTCCCCACCTACCAGCTCCGCTTCTTTGGCCCTGATGGCGCCCCCGACGTGGTGTGGCCCTGTATCTGGGAGCCATGCTGATAAACCAATGAATCAAGGGAGAGAACAACCTTGTGAATTTCTGAACCACACACCAGGCAGGATGCTCGGTGTCGCCACCTCTATAGTGCCCCCTCGAGCGATTCCCCTTGCCAACAATTACGCTCAGAAGCAGGTAAGCTGGGAGCGGGGATAATTGCCGGCAAATGGGCATAAACTCAAACCTTCCCTCACCAGGCGCCTGAAATGGATCCCAGTCGAATGACTGCTCGTCCTCCTTCGCCATCCTGAAATGCGTTGAGCTGCTGTCCTGAATTCGCTGCAGTAATGAAGAGCATTGAATGCTCATCCCTTCCGGTGGCCATCGTTTAATGGCATTCATTACGATTGCCTCTTCCGATAGTGAGACAACTGCCCATCACTCTCCCGCGTGGCAAGCTATTGATACAATTCATCGCAGGACAGGCCCCTGCATCCGGGTAATACCCTTCTCAATTTTAGATGCACATTCATGCCTAAATTTTCCATATAACCCCAAAATATAACATTATATATATAATATAATAATATTATATATATATACATTCGGAGTCTTAGGTAGATGGTGATTGTTGTTTTTTAAGCACTATTTTATTAAAATTTATAACAAATTTCTATTAATTTTTACTTTTCAAATATTTAATCATAGATTATAGATAGATATTATTACAAATATAAATATTTGAAATTTTGAAAATTTAATGAGATTATTCACTTTTATGAACAAACTCAAAAAATACGATGCAAATAACCCATATGAATTAGGTTAGAGTTTGAATTTAATTTAAAAAAAATATATATTATTTGAATTAAGTTAGAGTTTGAATACAATTAAAATTATATTCCTAAAAAACACTTAGGTTGGAGTTGAATTTAATTTTAAAAATGACCCATTATTTGAGTTAGGTTATAATTTGAATACATTAAAATTATATTGATAAAAGGACAGCATAATCTTTGAAAAGAAAATAACAATGTTTTACCTCATTTAGGTTAGTCATATATAAATTACTCATTGGTATTAGGTTCATGTTTTGAAAAAAACGTCCTTTGAAAGTCTTTGTTCGTTATTTTTGGAGTTGTCTATAATGCGACTTTTTGGAGATTCCGGTGACGGAATCCCGCAGAAGAAATGAGGTTAAATCTTCATTTTTAGCAGTTAAAATGGTTTTTTAACTGCATATTTGGATTCAGCGCCCTGGAAAACCCCTGGGAGCCATTGATTGTGCAGAAACTAGGCTATCAAACTTGGGATTCCAATGAATTGCTGCCGGATTTTGACCGGAAAAATCCGCCAGAAAAACTTTCAAAAATTCACGTTATAGACTACTGCTTTATTTTTACTTGAATGAAAATAATGTTTATTTAAAAAATAAAAAAATCTATAATACCGATTTATTCTTTCCCATTAAACACCGTAGGTGCTAGATAAAAAATCAGAAAGTCTATAATACCAATTTATTCTTTACCGTTGAGCACCGTAGGTTCTAGTTAAAAAATAAAAAACTCTATAACCTTATTGTAAGAGATGTTATGAAAAAAAAATCGATGAGTTTCAACGGTTAGTTCCGTTGGTAGACACCTTTGCTCGAGACTTTATTGGTTCAATTTTCTCTACATTCACGGGGCCGGATTCTGTGATTAAGCCGGGACCATGGAGAGCAGGGAACTCTAAATCCTTAACCACAGGAAAAAAAGTCAAATGAACAGTGAAATGCTAATTTAATCTCTCGTACTGAGCAGTGTCGGCGTCTAATTTTAATTTAAAAATATAAATAACTCGTGGAGTAAACCAGAGGGCAATCCAATAATGAAATGCCAATTTAGTCACTCATTCTGAGAAGTGTATGGTCCTGAAAAAAAAATGGCACTGAAAAAGGATGATTTGAACCTTGCACTGACACCATCACGGAAACAGTCGTTTCAGTGTATGGTCTTGAAAAAAAAATTTGAACCTAGCACTGACACCATCCAATGTTCTTTGAACCATCACGGAAAATGAGTAAATGCGGAATTTGGCATTCATTTTAAAGTCTTAGCGAAAGAACTCACGATGTGACTTGATGACAGCGACCAGAACCGGCGATGCACCCAACGGAGGAAATTTTAACGCAGTAGTCTATAACGCGATTTTTTGAAAGTCTTTCTGGCGGATTTTTCTGGTCAAAATCCGGCAGCAATTCATTGGAATCCCAAGTTTGATAGCTAGTTTCTGCACAATCAATGGCTCCCAGGGGTTTTCCAGGGCGCTGAATCCAAATATTCAGTTAAAAAACCATTTTAACTGCTAAAAATCAAGATTTAACCTCATTTCTTCTGCCGGATTCCGTCACCGGAATCTCCAAAAAGTCGCATTATAGACAACTCCAATTTTAACTATTATATCCAGAACAGGCGATGCACCCAACAAAATGAATCAGGGAGGAAATTTTAACTATTATATCTTTGTCGTTGTAGATAAGTTTGGTTTATGTGAAATTTTATAGGAATGGGATGAGATGGAGAGTTAATTGTGAATATGAAAAGAAATTAGTTTAAGGATGTGATTTTTTTGTTTATAAAATTATGGAGATTTTAATATGATTGGATAAATTTCTTTAAATTTTTGGAAATCTGGGTTATAGTTGTGAAGTTTAGGATATTGGGTGTCTTAAAGGTTTTTGATGGCGTATAATCTATTTCCGCCATAAAAAAACCATTCAAACACATTTTTGAGGAAAAAACTAGTGGGATTCAAGCAAAAAATTGTTGCATGGGTAGACAACTATAAAAATTTCTCACTTGGCATATCCTTCTTCCAAAACCAAGGAAGTAGGTAGAATTCCACTAGGAAGCATTTGCTAACCAATAATAGGGTCCCTCACATATTTGGAACTTAGTTAACCCATCTACCTAGTGTGTGGTGTGGGTTGGAATTTACTAAACAATATTGGAGCTCAACCCAAGTTGGAAACTCTCTTAATTTTCATGGCATGGTTTGTGGGTGATTATATTAAGCTTAGGTGTATATATAGAGACAATTTTTCTAGTAGACTCTAGGCCTCCTCTATTACACACTCTAGGTCTATCAATTATCCTAATATCAAAACAAAAATAATACTAAAACCTAAACAAAAGCAATCATTCATTAAAAAAAAAAATTCAACACAATAAATTGTTTTGGAAATAGTAATTATAATTTATTTTCTAAGTTTTATAACATTTAAAATACAAATAACAACAACAATAGTCCCCCGTCAAGTTTTGAGAGACATACCGAGTCCTCACTCTTTTACAAGACACTCACTAGTGTAACTCTCACTCTAGCTTATATTAACTATGCCTAATGACTAGATATTACTCCCTATAGAATCTATGTTACTAGATGTGACTCTTACCTAGCAAAGACATTGAAACTTTGTTTTTTTCTAGTTGAAAGTTCCGTTCTACCCAACACTGCTATGGAAACTAAGTTCTTTGATTTTCTTTAGTTTCTTTATTTCTATACAATTATAAAGTAAGCCTAAATTTTTATTCTTTTTCTCCTTAGGGTCTTTTCCTTCTTCATTTTATCTTCTATATTCTAACTCTACAATTTTGATAATAAGATTGATGGAATTGATTTCTCTTCTCTGTTTTCTTCTTCTCTCTCTTTCATTTTGTTTCTGTTTTTGTTAGCAACACCCTTCAGTGAGAGCATATTCTCATTTATTCTTCATTCCTCCATTTTTTTATAAGTAATTCTCTTCTAGTTCAGATATGTTGTGCCTCACCCTTCCTCTTCTTTTACTTCATTTCCTTCCTCCACTTTTCTTCTTACCATTCATTTTATTTTTGTTACAGGGCCTCTTCAATGTGAGGCCTCTTCAATTCTCAATGAACCCTAGCTAATTTTCTAGATACATCCTACCAAATACACCACATCTTGTCCTTTCAACCATCCTCTTGACTACCCATAAAGGCCATGCGTAAACAACCTTTTTCTTCCTTAAGCTTTTGGACAACAACAACATGGAGAAATGGAACTTGGGCCTCTTTTGACAACATACAAACAATGGATGAAGGGATAAAGTTTGGATGAGGGGAGGTATATCAAACAACCTAGAGGTACATGGGAACCAAAGGGGATGGACATCACCACAAAACCCCCAAATGTAATAGCTCTTAGAGTTGTTGAATCCAAATAGGGGAAAATCAATAGTGGAGAATGCACCTACATCAAACTACTTGGGTGAGAGAAAAACATGAGCTAGTGTCTAAGCTACAATGTGCAACTAAAACTCATAGTTGTTGCACTGTCAAATTGCATACCTTTTGTACATGCACACAAAATTTTTATGCCTCTTTCTATTCTTCCTTTGACTCCACAACTCGAATCACCCTTCGTTCTATATTTTTATTCTAGTGACATTCTCATCCCGCCATTGATTCTCTATTACATATAAGTTTCTTATGGAACAATATTTCTACACAATCCCTTGTGTTTTTTATCTTTCCACTTGCACTTGAAAGCATAATGCCCTTTTCTCCTTGGGACACTGTAAAACAAACATTGTTTCCTTTGGATGCTACTAGGACACGATTAGGTCTCTCATATTGTTCTCTTCATCTTCTCTATCGATATAACCCCATTCAATGACCTTCTTCCACTTATGATTTTTTTGATGGAATTCTTCTTCCCTAATGCTACAAGGCACATGACCCTCTTCAATGTTCTCATTTTTGAGATATCCTAGCATACATGCAATTAGAAGTTGTTCATTCATCACATAAATGTAAATTCAATTTGTTCATTCATCACATCTTCCTATTTCAATGTGTAAGAATTTAGATGCACTATTGGTTTTGTTTGCATGGTAGTTGTAGGGTATCTGTTTTAATCCACTTCATGTATCTTTATATAAATACAAGGTATTTTCCTACTTTGGGCAATGATTTTCAACTCAACTTGCTTCCATCATCTTTTCTTCCTCTATTTTCAAGCCATTTAGTAATCCTTGTACTTCATCATGGTTCCCTTCCTTTTATTAGGTTGCAACATCAACATTGTTGTTTATATTAACATAATCATAAAATAAATGAGATCAAAGAAAACCAAGGGATGCCTATTGAACCCTTTTTAATCTCTTCTACAACTTTGACTACATTTGTGACTCTAAGAGTTCCATTCTCTTCCACTACTCTTGTTATGATTATATCAATGACATTATTTAGCCATCCTTCATATGGGCATTCTAGACGATCTCATGCTCCTCTTAGATGCAAAAATATCCACCTTCACAATCAAAATTAATAATGGAAACATCTTATGGTTATGCTCTGCCTCCATGGCCAAGAAGGTTATTCCATTTTTTATTTGTAAATTGCCATAGATATTCCACTCGATAGTTCATCACAACAAATCTACTAAAATAAATTGAAATCTATAGTATGAAGGTTAAATTTCTTTCGATTCCAAAAATTGTTAATTTCTAATTTTTTCCTTATGCATGAAATAGATAAAATGTAGAAAACAAAGAACAAAAAATATAATTAGACACCATCCATAATGAACATAAATATTTTATTTAGGAAACCCTTATGGGAGAAAAATTAGCTGGAAGGTGAGATTGCTTTACTCTTTGGAATAGAAAATGCAAGTACAAAGGAGAACGCACGAGTCTATTGAGTCACTAGAGACCTGTGGCCTGTTAAGATACTACAAAACATTAACCCCTTTTTATTGCTCCTTCACTCCCACTCCTAGTTTATTTTTTCTACTACATAACAATATACTATCAAATGAGAATGTAGCCCCTTCTCCTCCTAATGGTCTGGCTTTAAGATAGAGCAGTAACCAACTAAGGGTTCAATTTGAATCTGTCAACTCTTTCATAGAGTTACAACTTTGACCCTTCGAAAGTCTTCTTCATGGTCCCCATATAGCTTGGCGCTCCTACATGAGTAATGAGCAAATATCAAATGTGTGAGGGGTTTTTAGGGCGTTGAATCCATTTATGCATTCAAAAGTGTATTTTAAACAACAAGAAATCACAATCTCACTAGAAATTGTATGGTTGGATTTTTTCCAAAAGGCCTTTTCATCTATTAGTTAGATTATGCCTTTACCTATCTCTACATAAGGGACATACTTAGGCATGTGAGGTATAGTCGTAGTAGTTGGAATCAATCCCATGTCATGCGAGTGTATGCAAAAAAGGCATATGTAGGCACCTATAGGTGTAGTGGCAACAATTGGAATCGACCTTGCGCCACGTAAGTGTCTACAAAAGGGACATATGTAGGCACCTATAGGTATAGTGGTAGCTATCATAATCCACCCAATGCTACAAAAGTGTCTATGGTAGCTATGAGAAAAATGTATATATATGAAATTACAATATATCCTAAGAATTATACATTTTAAATAAATTAAAGACATAATAAAATTGTTAAATAGTATTCATGTTATAGACTTTACCGTATTAATATACTAAATTCTATTTTTAGAAGTAATAATCATAATTTCAAGATGTATTCAAATTTCCAAAATTAAAACCTTATTAATTAGTGATAATAGTTATGTGTACAAAACATTGAAACATTAATATATACCACTATAGATCTATCTAGCAAGTCTCTAGAAGAATCACATTTCTTGATATCCATTTTTTTTTAGGATGCCAAACATGAAAAATGGTTGCACCTCAAGATATTTAATCTCTCGGAGCCCTTAAATTTTTGGTTAAGACACATACACATTTAATTTTTCATTATTTAAATTACATTTTGAATATATAAATGGATACATCACTATGAGATTTTTTTTTTTTTTTTTTAACAGTTGGATTGTGTAGACACCACAACTTGGACTTGCAATTCCAACAACAAAATTGACCTAAAAATATCTAAAAAGGGATCAAAATGTTGAATAATGAGATTACTCGAAATGTTTTAACCACAAAAATTTACTTTATTTCCTTTGCTTTATATAATACATACATAATTGACATTGAAATGCTTTACTAACTTGACCATTGAAATATATTGTTTATTTCCATATTTAAAATGTTTTTATATAATTAATATATTTTTAAATACATGTTAATATTACTTAACTTTTCATATTGAAATATTTTATTGATGATCC
>APFE030112839.1:25482-59926 GCA_000404065.3 Pinus taeda
TAATTACTATTATTATTCCTAGTCAAATTTAACAAAGAATAATAATTAATTAGTGTTTAATTAATTATTCTTAGAGAAAAATAAGAAAAATAATGATTTATTAAAACAATGGTTAAATTAATTATTCCTAGAAGGAAATCAAATAAATAGTGATTTATTTAATTATTTTTCATGGGTTTAACTATAAATTAGTTAACAAAGGTGGTTTATCAAGTATGGTAAAATTGGCTTTAAATGGTGTACTTTGATCCATCTAGTAAGTTAGGCTAGATGATCAATTTTTTGGTGATAACACATTGTATGCCAATTTATTTGCAACTAAACATTTGGTGTTGAGGGTCCTGCATTGGATTGAATCCTTTGTGACGAGACAATTCTATGGTGTCGGGTTATTTCCATAAATTGGTTGAACAAACAAGTCTTATGAAGGCAAACGAATACAAGGTGGAACCTTCAAATCTTATTAAGACTAAAATGTTCAATGTGAAGGTAGAAGTTGGTTGTGAGTGAAAAAAAAAATTAAGTTTTTTGGTTGAATGTAATTGAGCCTTGAACCTTGAGTAGGACCTAGTCGAACATAACACACTACTTTGAAATTGACCAGAGGAGGTCGGCCCCAACTCACAATAAGGCCTTATTTGTCTTGAAAACTTTGTATAGTTGATTGACCCCCCACTAGTTTGCAGTGAAGTCGGCCCCAACCTAGTCGGGCATACTTCTAATTTGTCAATTCGAGACTTTTCAACCCGATCTTATGAAATTGTAGATCACGTCAACCAAATTTTATAATATTTAATAAAAATGGGTTTTCAAAGGGTTTTCTTAGAGTGAATTTGCATATAATTATTCTTGGAGGAAATAGTTAAGCAGGGGCATTAGAAAGAATAGATCAACGTCAATTGTGGTATCATAGTGCCTTTTTTTAATTAAAATTAAGAATGACATATCATCAAGGAGCAGTTTGAGGAGCAGGTCGAGGGAGAGTTGTACCAAATGTGGCTTTGCAAGCTGAAGTAAGAAAAGTTCATGAGAGAATGAAGCTATATAGACTACATAGAGGAGAGAAACTTACATGGGAGATGTCAGTGATGTTGGAGAAGAATATTCCAACAATGAAGGGCTAAAAGAGTCAGAAGATGTAAAGATGATGAAGATTTTTGCTAAGATAACTACGAGATCAAAGATGGAAATTCCACCATATGAAGGTAATTTAAATGGTTATGAATTAATGGATTATATCAACGCTCTTGATAAATATTTTGATTATGAAAATGTTGAAGCTGATAATCGAGTTAAATATTCAACAACCAAATTAAAGGGCCACACTACACTGTGGTGGGATGAAGTGCTAGCTAAGAGGAAGAGTAAAGGAAAAGCTAAAATCAAAGATTGGGAGAGGACGGTGGGAAAACTCAAAGGTAAAATTTTACCCAAGGAATATCAAATTAATCTTTGCAGAGAGATATAGAATCATATATAGAAGTCCATGTCAGATAAATAATATATAGAGGAGCTTTATAAAATAAATATTAGAGTTGTTCAAATAGAAGATGATGCTCATAAAGTTGCTAGATATATTAATGGATTGAGGCTTTATATTCAAGATGAAATTGGCTTATTGTTTTTAATTATTGTTGAAGATGTATATCAAGATGCCTTGAAGGCAGAAGAAAAGCTTGCTAGAAAGAAAAGTCAGAGAAGTTGAGGAAGAAGTCTTGTAAGAGGACAAGGACAATAGATTGGAAGAGGAAGAATTTTGTTTGCAAGAAGAGAAGATGAAGGGGATTCTAGTAGTCAATAACCAAGAGGACGTAATTTGAGAGGGATAATATCATGCTCTAGAGGTGGAGGTCTAGGAAGAGATTATCAAAATAGATGTTTTAGATGTGGGAAACTCGAGCATATGTCATGGGACTATCCTGAGAATGCACCAACAGGTTAGAGAGGTGCTCATGTTGCCGAAGTACTAGAGAAAAATGAAAATCCAGTTGTCATTGAGGAGTTACTTGAAGTGGAAGAATATTTTATAATGAAAAGTGTTGATGAAAGTTGAAAAGGAAGTTGAAGAGCCAACTCAAAGAAGAAGTCTATTTCGAACCATATGTAAGTCAAAGCGTAAGTGTTACAAACTTGTTATTGATAGTGGAAGCACTGATTACTTTGTTTCGATGGAAATGGTAGAGTAATTAAATTTAGATAGAACCACACAGCCTGTTGGCTTGGTGGGGCCTCACCGAGGTTCAACGTTAGTTAGCCAAAAAAATCCCTACACTACTCGCCCTTTTTGCATGAGCCCGCAGAGTGAAGTCTCACCCAAAGCTGTATGGGGGGATGCTGGAACCAAGTTTCTGCACCCTAAGATGATCGTGATGTCAGTTTATTCCTTCTATTCTTGCTTTCGCACAAGTCGTTGAGTTCTAGGGCTCTGTCTATCTAACCGCTTACTCCACCCCTCGATACCTCCGCGGAGGGTTACAATTGGCCTTTGCGTAGCCCTAACCTGCGGTTCAGGTACTTTCGCGCTACTAGGGTAGTGTATCGTGGAAATTTCCAACTAGCTTAAGTGTCTTACTTATCCTATTAAACAGTCACAGTTTGCACCGCATAAAAATATATCCTTATTTGCATTCAATTATCTAACGTAATTACGTACATTCGCGCATCACATAAACATTATAAATGAAGTTCATACACAATATGACAAGACGCAATAACAGGAAATAAGACACAGAATTTGTAGAATGCTTCTCCTTATTGATATTTTCAACTGATTACAGACTCTATCTGCATTGCACACACAGTTGCACGGGTCCGCGCACTCAGCTGCAGACTTCTACCCTAGGCCTCTCTGCACTTAGCTGCAGAGCCTCTTCCTATGCTACAAACAAAAACTTAGACCTTTCTCCTTATCCTCAAGACTTCATCTACAACTCATGATTCTTAGAACTACTTAGAGCTTACTTACTTAGCTCTTTCTATACAATCCCATGGTTTGAAGACCATGGGTAGATCTTTACAACTGTCTTTACTCTATAAAATAAGGGCAGATAACCCTTTATGACTCATGACACCTTCGTGCTCTGCGACCACAAAATGTGGAGACTTTACAATTTTATTACAAAATTCGACCCGAAACATGGGCTTTTAGGCCCAAAACTGTCCTTGGGAGATCTCGTTCCCAACAGGCCCCCAACACATACATCGTGACTCATCCTTGAGTCACTCGACAGATGCATAGATCTTGGCGTGAAGACCTCCCAGCTCGACCCATATGACCGCAACCTCGGCAGTGCACTGTGCGACCGCCTTCTTAGCGTCTTCAATCATCTACTCGGTCACGGCTTCTGAACTGTCGGCCTGAAGCTTTTGTTGAGTTGCTTGCATAGTCACAATCTTTCCTTCAATAGAGGATATCACCATGCAAGCTTCATCTAGCCAGGGCTTCAATGATACCTTCAGCACTGCTTCCATGTGTAGCGCTACATCCACATGTTCCTTCAGTTGCTTGGCCTCTTGCAGATTTGCTAGTATTTGTGTTAGCGTGATGGTTCACGCTGTGCCTTCGACCTCATCATAGCACTGTTGTAGCTCATGTGCTACTGTCTCTAGTCGTTGTACATTGGGGTCCTCCTGCAATCTTGTCAGGACCTCAAACGACTGATCAAAAATTTGTGCGCAATGGTCACCCATTGCTCCTTTACTTATGGTTGAGTTGAAGGTTGGGCCTTCAACTGTAACAATATGATCTACAGGTTCAACTCCAACTGAACCCTTGCCATTTTTGTACGTGTGTTGCGCACCCCCGTGGCCAACTTACAGATGTGCACCTCAAATAGTTCCTCATTAGGAATGGTAAACTCTAGGACCATTGTGCATGCCTCCTCGATGACCTTCATTATACACTTGTTCTGGTTGGTCACCTCGGTCGCAACAGTGATGGAAGAGTCTCACTGTAGTTCCATCTGCTCATTGTTAATCTGCTACTCACTAATCACCTGGAGGGTGTGGTTCTCACGGGCCCTCAACTCTACAATCACTCCATCCTGCAAGAGGTGGAGCAGTTCACCAGGGAGTGCTGCCAAATTCAACCCTACTCCCTTTAGGGCACTGATAGTGGGCTTGTCAACTTCATTCTCCATGGTCAGTGCTCCATCAGACAGCACTATTGCACTGGAGGTCTTTGCGCACAACATCTCGACAACTTTTGAAGTGCCGATAGCAAGGCTGGTAGACACCGTGCGAGCCTGTGACGCGCGGGTTTGTAGCTCCTTCAAACCTGTCTCGATAGCCCCCAAGATTGTTTGCTATTGATGCTCAAATTGTTGTAGGGCCTCCGTGGAGATATCCCGCATCGTGTCACCAATATCGTGCAGATCACCCTCTGTGAGGGTGATTGGGTCCAATGATGTCTTAGTAGCTTTTGATTTCTTCCTGGACCCTCCTTTCTCTTGCTCACTTGGACCTTGTTGCAGGCGGACGTCGCCTGTGGGTTTGCGTCATGCTATTCTATCTGCTGGTCTGTCTCCTCCTCTGTCTCAGGTGAAGGCAACCTTGCGCCTTTGTCAGTGCCTTGCTCTGTTCCACCTATTTGCTTGGTCGTCTGTTGAGAGGCATCGCACTCCACCTAGGCCTTAACAGTGACCTCCTTCTTTCTCTTTTCGACCAGCTGCATCATCTTTAGCTTGGCCTCCTCCTTCTTTCTCTGTGTGGTGGAATTTCTCCCTCCCACTGCTAAGTTTGTTGTAGTGTGCCATTCTGTCAGCCATCGATCAAGTACTGCATCAGTGGCATCATCTGTTGCCAGATAAGGCAAGTCATACCATTTCTGTGCAGGGTCCTTCCACGCCCTAATGGACACATGGCAAAAATTTGCTTTAAACTCTGCGTAGCCCTACAAGTTAGTGTACACTGTAGGCGAAAATCATAGTTTGTGATTGATGGCCATGCGGATGTTCATCTCCATCAAGATCCAGAAGATCTTGATGTCCTTGATTCGCTGCATATCCTTGGTCGCCCACAGTGAAGCATACTTCGTTGCTTTTGGTAAATCTAGCACGACCGAAGGGAATTGGATGTCCTCTAACAACTCCCATGCTACCAACACAATTGACAGCAAGAGCCACACGTAGTGGAATGTCTTTCTGAGATCTTGTTCTTTGCGGTAGTTCGCAAGGAACTCATCGTGGAGATAGTCTGCCCAATTGAACTGAACTCCTTCGGCGCACTAGGTTGCTAGCATGATGACAGGTGCCCACACCTCATCAGCGTGACACTTCCTCATCACCTTCCCTACTATAATATGCATAGCCACATTTACAATGGGGTCACAGGTACTAGATATGGCATATCCACACAGCTTCCTTACCAACTTAAACTTTTCCTTCATGGACTCCGCAAGGGACTGCTCACCTCCTTTTCCACCAAATATCATGACCGAATTCTCTCCTGTGTAAGGCAACCATGTGATCTTGTGGATCAACCTGTCAATGATGGGTATTGGCTCCTCCAGCCATAGAAACCCATCATGCACCAAGTATAGCAGCTGCTTGATGACCAATACTATAAGTGGGGTGTGATCGTAGTGTGGCACCCATAGTAGATTGAGCATACTTTCCTTGTCTACTCCTTTGAGCAATCTCCACGGCTCCGATGTGGTCATTCCGGTGGTTGTATCGATGATGTGACGCATCAGCTGCTTGGTCACCAGGTGTGGGAACTTCTCATGATCAGCCAAGTCCCAGTCTTCAATTTTTAATAGAGGAACTCACCCCAAGCATGGTCCTCCAAAAACAATTTCATCCGGCAACAGAGGGGTTTGCAAGGGGACCTTGTTCTCATTGATATCTTTCGGCACCTTGGTCTTGCCCTTGTGTGGAGGGACATACTCAGGCAATTGAGTGATAGGGTTAGCACCCTAGGCTTCAACTTCCTCCACATCTACTCCTACATCCTCATCATCCATTGGGATGTCTTCAATTTCATCCTCCTGCGGTTCTAGATTTATGGCTTTGCCCTTCTCCTGTGCGGTGGGCTTCAGTGGGTTTCCTCTTGGCGATGCGCACACCAGTATCACAGGGTACTTGCCTCCCTTATCCTTCGCACTCTCCTTGGTTGGGGTCAGCTTTGGTCTCAACGTCCTTAGTCATTTGGGGAATTTGGCTAATACTTCGGCAACCTCAGGAGCAGCTTCTTCAGCCTCCATCTCAATTTCCGACACCGAATCTTCTACTTAGGTATCTATAGCTGTGGTAGGTGTCAATATAATGTTTGCAAGAACTCCTAGGTCTCCTTCGACAATGTCTCAAATACTGAACTGGCTATCAGAAGTTCGAAGTGCTTATGATTCATGTGCGCTTGGGAGCTCAACATCTCAATTCTCAAAATGCCAAGTGTTTTTCGTTGGATAGGCACTTGTAATTTATAGGGCATTTTGAATTCAAATCCGACAGTTGCCACCAAATTTGGTTCATTAATGATGGATTAGCGGAATATTTTCAAGGATCTAACCCATAAATTTCGTCTTAAATGCCGGTCGCCGACTCCGTTTTGCCACATTTCTGCCAGCAAATCATGAATAATGACTTTAATGGTCACTTTCTGGCCAACCTGCATGATTTCTCCCTGGGTAGCGCAGCTCCGTTCGCATTGCCATGAACCCTGTGACACTTCCTTGCTTCGCACAATCCTCCAATTACGTAGCTCCCTAACTTGGGCAGTGTAGTTTATAGTCTCGCGCCTCCTTTCAGCTGCCTAGAGTGCTAAGACTATGATACCTTCATAGAGTCACATGGCCAGACCACCGGTGTATGGCTTCAAGTGACTACCATTCACATTTCCTGGGAAGGGATCTCCATTCAATTTGACTAGTTGTACCGCCCCTCCGTTACTAATCTCCTTAATGACACAGGGCCCTAACCAGTGCATTCTGAATTTTCCTGGAAATTTATCAAACTTGTTTTCATATAACAAAACCAGTTTATTTACCTTAAAGGTGCACAACTTAATGTGTCTATCATGCCATGCTTTTTCCTACTGCTTTTGGACCTGTTGGTGAAATCTAGCTAAAAATCTTTCTTCTTCAAGCTCAGCCAACTACATGAGCCTCTCTTCTAGGGATCCATGATCCATCATACCTGTGAGTGCCAATATTTGTAGACTAGGCACAATGTATTCCATGGGCATCACTACTTCAACACCATATACAAGCCTAAAGGGTGTTTGTCGAGTCAACTTCTTGCATGTTGTTCGATAGGCCCATAGTACCACTGGTATGCGTAGGTCCCAATCACTTCACTGAGCATTGAAAACCTTGGTTAGCACATTCTCCAGCACTTTATTGAATGCTTCCATCATCTCGTTAGCCTGCGGGTGATAAGGAATGCTCTTCTGGTAATATACGTGAAATTCCTCTCTTAGCACGCTAATCGTCTCATTCAGAAAGTGCGTACCATGGTCACTCATCAAAATTTTTGGACAACCAAATCACGTTAGTACATACTCAAAGAGGAACTTCACAGCAGTCACGCCTATACAATCCTTTACAGGCTATGCCTCCGCCAATCGAGTCAAATACTTCGTCGCAGTGATAATGTACCTTGCTCCAGTCTTTCCTTCGGGTTAAATGGGTCCCACAAAATCTATCGCCCATTTTTCAAAGGGTTGCAATGTCATCTGTGGATTCAAAGGAAGCTCATCCCTCCACGATGGCATACCAGTCCTCTAACACACATCACATGCTTTGCAGTAAGCTTTTGAGTCCTGATGGAGGTTTGGCCACCACAACCCTGCGCGTAGAATATTCTGTGTGGTCGCTCTCCTTGCATAATGTCCTCCCACAGTGTCCCCATGAGCATCCGCAAGGATACTACTCCTTTTCAAACTCTGGTACTTTCTTGTCACAATATCTCATCAGACCCCATTTTATGCATATGCCTGACAATGACATAAAAGTCTACCATGCGCACCACTAACTCCTTCTTTTGCTAGATGGTGTATCCTTCAGGGACAGTTCTTGTCATTAGGAACTGTATGATATCTTCAAAATGACCATCCATGACACGTACTGCAAATAGTTGTGCATCAAGAAATCCTTCTTCCAAATTATTAGGCTCTTTCCCTGATTCAATGCGTGATAGATGGTCTAGTCCTGCGTTCAGTCATCCAGGCTTCACAATAAATTCAAAATCATACTTTTGAAATGAGAACAACCATCTGCAGATTCTCCCCCATAACACAGGCTTATTGACCAGGTATTTCAGCATGGAATGATCTATATACATCTTAAAATTGCCATCCAACAAGTAATGTCTAAACTTCTGGAGCATGTATACTGTGGATAACCCTTTGCGCTCTGTGGTGGAATAGTTCTTCTTCGCCTTGGATAACCTTCTTCTTGCGAACGCTATAGGATGGTCCAAGTCTCCTTCGCCAACCTTTGTCAGTACTTCTCTCAGTGCTATACATGACGTCTCGACGTGTACATGAAACTCCTTCTTCCAATCTGGGAAGACTAGAATAAACGTAGTGACCATCTTTTCTTTCAATACATCCAAGCTTTTCTTACAATCCTCGTTCCAGTAGAATGTGACATCCTTTTTCAACAACTTCAACAACTTCTCCATAGTTGCATACATCATCAAAGGGAAGTCCAAGCACAGTCCATATACAGCAGCCATGGCATCTGAGCATTCATCAGAGTATGAGGTGGAAACCCAAAGTGATTCATCCTCAGAAGAACAGGCTCCCCGGAGACATCATAAAAGTGGCAGACCTGTTAGAGATGAACCACCCACTCTTACAGAATTGCAGGCCTTCCCTCTTGCTATGTCATGTTTCCAGCATCTGTCATGTTTTGAGTTTTGTCAAAAGGTGGCTAGTGTTCGAGTTCATCATGAGTTGGCCCGTCTTTTTGTGCTTCACTTACATGGAGATCACTCTATCTTGGTCGGTGTCACCTTCAGACTGACACCTGAAACTGTCTCATTAGCAACTGGCATACCGAACGTTGGAGAACCATGGCACAAGAAACAGAAAGTTGATCGGTAGCATTATGAGCCTTACATTAAGGCTAGTTTCTTGAGGCAGCTCAAAAGAGTCTTTCCATTCCGATATTTGAAAGATGAATATGCTCCACTAATGAAGTTGATCATGAAGTATTTGAGCTGTGAGGGGAGGTTCTCTCGTTTATATGCTTATCACATCAGGTTGCTCACGCATTTTACCAGGGTACGGATGATGAACATCCCATATTTCATTTGCAGGAACATAGAGAGGATGAATACCTTCATGCAGCACAAAACCCCTCAGTAGCAACTTAACAATGTTTACCATTTTGCTCTTATTAAGATTTTGGCGGTTCATCAGTTGGGATTACAGGGCATTACTTGGGATGATTTCATATCCCGTGACCTCTTCAGCACTTCACAGGTATTATCAGAGGTTTAACATGAGATAGGTGGTCCTTCTCATCAATATGACCACCATCAGACCGCTACTATGCCGGTATTCATCACCTATCAAAGAGGCAGTAGACATTTGTTCGCAGCAGCAAAGCGAGTGTTATCTCCACTCGGGGTGGAAGGGGCCTCACTTCCGACATCGGAAACACAGGTACAGGACAGGGGCAAGAGGCCCATGCATGACGAGGGGCCATCAGGTGAACGAGAGGCAAACTTCATCCATAATGATGATACAGATGTGGAGAGTGCCAAACTTAGGAGGACCATCCAGGAGCAGCAAATGGAGATCCAAACCTTGTCTCTCAATTTGGAGAGGGCTAAGTGGATTATCAGGTATTTGGAGCAGAGGAACAAACAGCTCAAAGACGAGCATGAGATCATGGAGCTGCAAAACATCCGCGAGAATCGCCAATCTGCCCAACATAAGAGGATTGAGCTCACTCCATTAGAGCAAGAGATTAACAATGGCCGAGAGTCTTGGCTCGAGTGGATCAATATCCACCTTGAGAGATTGGTAGAGAAGGCCGACAAGGAAAAAACATTATTGAGGTGGATGGTTTCTCACTACAGGGCACGAAACATGAGTTCAAAGGCTCGGATAAGGAATTTGAAGGTGAAATTGAGGAGAGCGACAAAAAGACAAAAGAGGCAAAAAGAGAAAGATCGGCTCCGAATCTTGGCTGAAGCCTCTATGGCCCAGCATAGCACTTCATAGAGAATCTCCAGCCCAAATTTCAAAAAATTTGGGGCAATTTTGGTCATTTGACAAATTTTTGTGCACATAACAGGGTTTTTCTCCCTGTGGCGCAATGCTTATTATAGGGTGCTCCAAATCATGAAAGGTTTGCATTTTTGGATTCAGCATGAAAAATCATGACTGCTGGTGCATGGCCAAGAACTTTGGGCAAGTTTTGAGTCCCCAGGAAGTCAAAAACACCCAAAAAATGACCTCTCTGCCCCTATTTTGACACACAGGAAGTAGTCTTGGGAGATTGAAGTTTTGGAGGGGAAAATGAGCACCAAATTCAGAAATTCCACTTGGACTGGAAAGTAGACAGGTAGAGCTTTCTAACAAGTACACTTGGGCACAATTTAGACTTCAGCGGGTACCTCAAAATTGCCTCCAAATTGGCGCGGCACATATAGCTTTGGGCATGGCGCACAGAGACCCAAAGGCCAAAATCACTTCTGCTCCACAACATTTCAATTCGCTATTTTCTCCAAGTGGGCCCGCTCATTTACACCACATTTTTCTCGACACCTAAGGCAAAGTTTAAAAAGTGTTTTTACTAAAGGTTGGCTTCTATCCAAGTGGAAAAGGAAGGCGAGCAGTCATCCAAGCAGTTTGTCATTTTTGTAACACTGCACCTGTCACTAATGGTTGGCTTTTCATTTCCAGTTTGTAATGATTTGAAAAACTCCCCAACTTTGGGTTGTTCCATTTCCCAATGGAAAAGTCTATTTATTGTATGTAAAACCATTTGCAAAAGGTTGGTTGTAATTTTTGGGAGACTGTGGGAGAGAAACTCAGTTACTCATTGTATATTTTGACAAAGAATTAATGAAAGGCAACGACTCTGGTTCATGAGATTCATGTGTTGTGAGTGTAGCAAATGTATTCTCTTTCTATTTCATATGTATTTCGTTATGTTTCACAGTTCATTCATACTCATTTCCAGTGAAATTTTCTAAGTAAGATAAGGTAGAATTCATGTTTATTGCTCTGCCCATGGGAAAGTTTCACATTCTGTGTTCTTCTTCTGTTGAAAAGGGTTCGTGTATTTATGCCCTTTTCACCCTCCTAAACAATCTTTCCATTTTGCATTATTTCAAATTTAATTTCTAGACTTTCCGCCTGTCTTGCCTCACGAAGTAATCTGTGCCTTTGTGTTAAATTCTCTGCTCATTGCTATTCGTTGGTCCCATACATCCCAGAAACTCAGTCATTTAATCAAAAAATTGCCTCTTGTTTCCATATTTATTTACCTAGCCTAAAATCAATATTCATTGTAAGTCATCTCAGACCATATTGTTTATTTATTCACTGAGCGTGACAGGGAGAGAGCCCTCTCCTATTCTAGTAGCGCTAGCTACTAGACTGAGCGTGGTTTGTGGTTACCCTGAATTTTGCCTTCCTTCAACCTAAGGTAGATTTAGGTGCTAACAGGTGGCAGACTGAAATTTTGTCGATGGACTCATCGTAAATTGCATGCGCAGGCTTTGTAAACAAAACAAATAGAAGTGGACGAAAATGTCATTTTCCTGGGCTTTTAACAAAACTTCGGCTTTTTCGGGCTTTTTGGTGCTTTTTTGTGATGATGTCAGCATGACGCAATGTTTATTGTGTAGTGGATGATGTGGCGTTGACATGGCGCTGACATGGGAGTGACGTGAGCAAATGACATGGTAATGACGTCAGCGAGGAGGCAGTGGGGCAGTAAGTGGTATTTTTCGCACCACTTTTGGGCAAAAGTAGTTTTGGGTGGAGGGGGCGCGATACTACCGAGCGAGCAACGCGTGTCCTTTGTACGGCAGCAAAACTGCCATTTTCTCGGAAGGTAATGTTCAGCGATTGGGGTGGTTGCGATATGGTAATGGGTTCGATCTAGGGGCGGTGATCCCACGATCGACGGGATGCAGAGTTGGTGGAGAGCTACAGTGTGGGTCCCACCTTTAATTAAGCACCTTTTCAAAGGTTTTTCGGGGTCATTTTATCATTTATGTGGGAGGCTTTTGGTTATTTGTTTAACCAAATGTTTAAACAAATCCCGATGGGGCGCCTGGAGGATTATTATAGGTCCCTAGTGAACCAATAATTTCCGACAAAACATTTAAACTATAGCTATAGTTAGCCAAGGGCCGGGGTATTAAAACCTTAGGAAAATATGTGTATGTATATAATAAGGGGGAGGGGTTTAGCTTAGGGATTTATATAATATATGTTAGGAATTAATATGGGTTTTGTAATGAAGCGCTAAGTTGTAGAATTAAGAACTTAGGCTTGGGGTAATGAGAGGGTTTTTAGTAGCATAGTTGAATAGCTTAGGCTTAATAGAAGATAAATATTTTACACAAGAAATGTAGCTTCTTAGCCCATGGAGAAAATGTCATTTTGTCCAAATTTCAACTGATATGGAGAGGTCTAGAAATATTGAGCAGATCTCAATATCCTAGGGGGATGTTAGTAAGTAATTGTTGTGAGGGAAATGAGGGGAAGTTAGACATGAAACATCTGATTTGTCACCACACTTTTCCATGTTAGTTGTGATACCCATAAAAGATGAACTATCTTTGAGAAAGAAGATCACTCATGCAACTGCTTCTGCAACATCAAATTTACTTACCCATCCTATTACTCCTAACATTTTTTCTTCATTCTCCCTGGGTGAATTTGAACTAGCAAACCTTGATTCTCTTATTTTCTTTTAGCTGCCATCCTATCTAAATCTACCCTTATCTCTTCCAAGGGCCCAGATTAAACAGTTGGGCTCCTTTGCTTCTCTACCTATCTACTCATCTGCCAAGCTTGAACTGTTTGGACAGACCTTTATTCTCTATTCTAAGACAAGTAAATTCAAATATGAACTTGGCCAAGATTAAGCTGTTTGGCCATTCATAAACCATGATAAGAATCAAGCAACTGTACATAGTGGAATTCTTCAAAAATGGAACAGTAGTGGCATTTGAACTAGCACACTTTCCTGGTCTTTTGGTTTGGGGTTCATTTCTTTCATTTTTCTCTTGACCATTTCCTTCTTTTTTCCCTTTGATTGAACTTTTAGGGCATACCCTCTTTTCATTTTTTAATTTTCTTCATTGTTTTCAAAATATGGAAACCTTTGCAGCATGGAAAGGATGAACATATTTGGCACTTATCCAGTCAATCATGAAAAATGAAACCTATTGGTATAGGAGTATAACACATCCCTCTACCCATAAATAGCATGGGAGATCCTGGTCATACAACATTTCTCTCATTGCCTCTAAAATAGAGTGGTTATTCCTTTCAACAACCCATTTTGTTGCAGGTTGTAAGGAACCATCCACTCTCTCTTGATTCTTGGCTTGGTACAAAACTCATGAAATTATTTGTTGGTGTACTCAACTCCATTTTTTTACTAATATTCCATATCTTTCTTCCTATTGCATTCTCAACTAGAGCCTTAAATTCTTGAAAGTGAATGAAGACCTCATCCTTGGTCTTCAAGAAATAGATCTAGGTCTTCCTGGAGAAATCATTGATAAAAGTTACAAAGTACTCTTATCCCCTAATATATTTCATCAACATCATCCCACATATATCTAAATGATCTGAATGCACTAAGTCAAGTATCCCCTATGATCTATTGTCACTCCTTGGAAAAGCTTTTTTCACAAACTTCCCTAACACACATCATTTGCAAACATCATTGTGCTTTGTGCTCACCTCTGGAACACATATCACCATCTCATAAAGTAATCTCAGTGCTTCAGGATGACTATGGCCCATCCTCCTATTTCATATCTCCCCTTGGTCCCTTCGACTGTTGCTACTAACTAGTGCCTTAGGGGTGTCCATCTACAACCTATACAACTGATCACTCCTCACCCCAATCATTATAAGTGACCTCCAATCCGATTATGCTTCAACATCACTTTGAGCCCTATACATATAACATCATATCCTCTGTCCTGAATGACGGATCATATAATACATCATGGAGTGAATCGTCTTGTGATTCCCCTCTTAAAGAGAATAATCCCTCTTACAACTGGGTTGCACTTGGACTTGTTCCCCAACTAGATCTAGAATCGGATGTCCTCCTCCTTATAGCTAGAGAAGTACTCTCTAATTCCTGTCATATGGAATGACCCTCCACTGTCTGTATACTAGAAACCATGTGAAGTTGAGCTAGACAAGCAGGCAATCAATGTGAATTCCTGGTCCATCCTACTGAAGAGTTCATTTGCATATATTGAAGTCGATACTTGCTTCTTTCCCTTTTTCTTCCTATGAGGACAATCACTAACATAATGGAAAAACTCATGATAACCATATCATGTGACCTTTGTGCTATCACCAAAAAATGATCACCTAGCCATTTCTAACTAGGTGGATCAAAATACACCATGTAGATTTAATTTTACCAAAGTAAAATCACTTTCACTGTGGAAAATAATTTAGTAAACCACTTTTATTAAATTATTTTCTAATTTAAATAAAAAAACCCATGAGAATAATTATATAAATCATTATTTATTTAATTTTCTCTAGGAATAATTATTAAATCATTATTTAATAATTATTCCTTGTCACATTTGACTAAATCCTTTAAAAATATTAGAATAAACCACTAATTATTTAAATTTCCTTATTTCTGTTATTAGAATAATTATTAAATCACTATTTAATAATTATTTTGATTTCACACCTTTCTCGTTTCTCGCAAAATAATTAATAAATCATTTATTTGCTAAATATTTCTAAATAAAGGTATTTAGCCATTTTAAATACTTTTTCCCTCTCCAAAAAATATAATAAAGTATTCCAAGTAGTTAGATATGCAGTTGGTTAATAATATTTTATTATTCTCCATTTTCAAGATTAACTCCATACTTTGCTGTATAAAGGAGGTTTTTTCATTCATTCTTCACCATGATCATAATCATGGTCAACATTATCGTCATTTTTCTTGAGCCCCACTTTGAGTTCTTCACTTTTGTTTGGGTTTTTTCACACATTGAGAGAGAATCAATTTCCAAAGCATCAAGGATATCAAAGGACCCATCCCATGGAGGGGGATTTACAGACCAATCTGTAGGTATCCTTCACCAGGTTTATCAATAAAATATTTATTCATTTAAAATTATCTTTCCAATTGGGTTATTACACTGGATACTTTATATTGTTACTTTTTGTTTTGGATTATATCTTCTTTTACTGCATATTTTCTATTTGTGTTTCATATCTAAGATGACAACAACCATCAACTTGTTGTTATGGTCACTTGTCACCTAGTGACTTAAGTGAAGTATTTTTGGTACACATTCCAAGAATTTTCACACTAACACTTTGATAGGTCCTTCTTATTCTTTTCTCCTTTTGAGTTGAAGCCCTTGTTGGACCCCTTCTTTGCCTTTCGTTTTCCTACTAAGGCCATGTTTTCCTGCTCCCTCTAAACCTTCAAAATCTTGTCGTTTCTACTGCCATTAACCAAGATAAGCCTAAGCTCCTCCTATATGAAGTCACTATATATGCGATCCCATCCTAGAATTTTATCTTGCCCATTGATCACCTAAACGAACATGCTCCACTTCTTGGAAAATCCATTCAGTGTTATTTGCACTAGCTCATCATCACTAGGTTTATCACCAACTACAACTAGATAGGAAGCCATGTCTTCACCCTTCTGCATCCTGATGGTCCTCAACTTCTCTTTGAGAATATTCTTGTTCTCTATAGGATTTTGGTACAAATTTATAATTGCATCCAACATCTTCTTTGTTGTGTCCAACTTTTCTATATACAGAACAATAGTGTCCTTAACTCCATCATGGATAATCCTCTTCACTTTGGCATTCTTATTTTTGTAGGTGCCCAACTGTTGTGGTTATGTCGGTATGGAAACAACATTATTTGCATACTCCTTCAGTTCAAATTCATCCACTAGGAATGACATTCTAGATTTCCAAATGCCAAAGTTGGAGGCTCCATCCAACCTTTCCTGGTCTCTCAAACCTATTGCGACCATCTTTGTAAATATAGTGAAACTCAAATAAATTGGAGAATATTGAAGAACTTGAAATGGTATAAAACCCTCAAGTTTTCTATTCTTGCCTGCATAGATCCTACTTCTACCCTCAAATCTTCTCTGATACCATGTGAAATTTTAATTACTAGTACAATTAGTTGGTATTATTCTCTTGTCAATTGATTATTTGTCTTCTACAAATTGTTTGTGATAAATAATGAATAAAACACAATTTCAAATTCACTAAAAATATATAAGCACAAGAACTGAGAAAATTATGCACACACACACACACAAATAATGGACACCAATATTTTTGGACAAACGTCCCTAAAAAAACCCCATTGTGGGAAAACCAATTATGCGAATGGGTAATTTTATTATTCTTTAACAAATATTTGATGGAGAAAACTACAAGATCATTTACCAAAATTAGAAAACCTCTCGAAAAATACTTGTATCACTTTTGAAAGTTTATTTATATTCTTAAAGTAAACTCGACCTCCTCTGAGAAATATGACATCCTTTTGGATTTTGCTTGGTTCACATGTGTGGCCCTCTCACTAGAAATCTTTCACTGCTGAGGAAATAACTTGACCTTCTTTTGGAATTCTAACTCAACTAGAAAATTGACCTTCTTGTACAAATCGATTTCTCTTGCAATTTCTCCCCACTTTGTCCTCTCTAAGAAAATCACACTGCAATTAGGGTAATTTTCACCCCTTCTCCACAACAATTTGCAAAACTAGAAAATAAGCCTCCTTTTGCAATAAAATCGATCTCCAACTCTCCCTATAAATTTCTATGACAAAATACTCTGACAATCTTGTCTCCAAGTAGTGTTGAACTCACTATGTTGATGTCATTATGGCCTTCCTATGATTGCAATATTGTGTCTCGATCTCTCATTAATCTTCCATGTCTTCTCAAAGTTCCCATTGATCTCCTCTTATAATCTCTCGTTGATGACTAAATGGCTATGATCTAACCTCAACCTATGGCTAAGATCACCTTGACTCCTTCTCATCACATTTTCATAATAATCTAGAGGAAAATCAATTTTACCCTAATTAATATTGATTCATTAATCCATTTCCCCAAGATATACTTAGGAAAATTAATTAGCTGGCTAATTAATTCTAATCAAGGATTTTTCTTGCAAAACCTTTTCTAGGTTTTGGAGAAAATGTGTTCTTTAGCCTCATAGACACAACTTGAGACTAGAACACCTATCCAAGCAACATAAACTAACAAAAGAGACAAATAAAGTTGGATCTCAGTGCCAGAGGTTTTTACTATCCTATTTTCTAATCTAGAATATCAGGATCAAGTATTTGAGAACACACCTTATATTTTCAATTCTACTAGATTATACCTTCACTCGAGGACAAAGCAATTTAACCTAGATAAAGAAGATTTCACAACAACTCCTATGTGGTTCCATATGAATTGACTACCAAAATATTTTTGGGATGAGGAAACATTAGCTAGAATTAAAAATGCCTTTAGGAATTATGTTAAAGCATCTGAGTCCATGAAGCAAGGCCAATATATTTCATATGTTTGCATCTATGTGTACATGAATATATATAAACCCCTTCTGAAATCTATTAATATATATTTCTAGGACAAGATGAGGAATAAAACTATCAATTATGAGCACATTCCCCTCAGATATGGAAGGTGCAATGAATATGAACACTTATATGGAGACTGCTAATGGTTAAGTAGACTGAAACCCCAAAAACAATGCAGAATTAGGCCAAAGATGGGTTTATGGTAGTAGATAGAGGCTTCTATAATCAAAAGTATTCACCTTTGCATAAAAAAATACGGGATAGGAAGGAAGGATCGACGAATTACTTTGGTCGACTTTTGTCACTGAGAAAACCTAATAACTTTGTCCTAGACCAATCGAAAAATGTGGAAATGTGGGAGATGGTGAGTCCCTCATCAACCTCTACTAGAAATAATCATGAAAAGGCTTCAAGTGATCTAAATTATGTAGCAGCCCCATCTTTACCTCCAATGGTAAACTCATCACCTTTTGACTAACCATCCCATGATTCCTCTGCCCCACCACTTTATTTTCTTATTGAACTTCATGCAGTACCAAAGGATGTTGATGCAAGTCCGAAACATACAAATGATATGGATATGGACCTAGATGTGATGAATCTACTAGAAATAGAAAAGGCCTTGCAAGGTAAGTACTTGTTTATCATCCCTAAACAAAAAGTGTGCATGCTATGTCAAACGTATCTAAAGTATGAACATATAGCTGCCAAATCTAGCTCATGATCTAGACGATTAGGTGTTCAAGAAAAATCACTAAAGGAATTAAAAAAACTGCATAAAGAGGAGAAAATGCAATTCCAAAAGAGAAAAATACAAATGTTGGATGAAAGAGGAGGAAACCTACTAAATTTTTGGTTTGTTAGGGTTATCGTAGAGGTATTCAATGGTTCTAGAAAACCATAGACATGAACATTATCTCTTGTAACATGAGGGGACATAATAGTGGTAACAAAAAAAGGTTCCTAAAAGATATATGGATATATGTAAAACCTATTGTTATGATTATTTAGGAAACTAAAGTCTTAGGGGAAGCTCTGGAAAAACCTAACCAAAAACTCGACAATACAATGCAATCAATTGCAACAGATGCCTAGGGTCACTCAAAAAAAATAGTGATAATATGGGATGAGAAAGAGGCCAGAGGAATAAATATGTTTGCTACATTCCAAGTCCTAACAATGAAGATCCAACTTGTTGGCTCAAGAGAGTAGTAATATGTATATGGTATGAATATACCACATGATAATGCCTTGTTCCTTCAATCAATCTACCAAATCGGTGCACCAATCTCGCTAAATCTATGGATACTGGGAGGATACTTTATCCTAATTAAATCATTGGATGAGAATAAAGGGGACATTTGGAAATTAGAGGTGGAGGCTACTTCATTTGAGGAAACCACAAAAGGCCTTAAACTCATATATATGTATACAAATAATGGGCGTATACTTGGAATAATAGACAAGGAGGACAACACCAAGTTAACTCAAGGCTAGACTGCTTTCTCATTTTAGAAAACATCTTAGCTCGGGATGTATTCATAGAATCCTCTATACTCCCCAACCATGGCTTAGATTAGTGGTAAATTAGTTTCAATATATACCTAAGGACTCGCCCCTATAATTTCGCATTCAGGTTTGGAAAAATTTGGCCTAGAAATCTAGAATTTCTCACAAATATTCAGAAGTGGCAAGAGGAAGCATGAACTATAGGGATCAACAATTTTTTCTCTTTATAAAAGGTCAAAATACATCAAATGGAAATTAAAAGGATGGAACAAAGAGTGTTTTGGCAATATTTTAAACGAAAGCTAGAGTTTAAAATGAAAAGAATAAAATAGTAGGCCATAGTAAATGGGCATTCAGAGGACCTGATTCAGGTACTAGAGACAGAGACTCTTCGGGCTCTAGAAGAACATAGGAAGCAAGAGGAAATATTGTGAAGGAAGAAATCTCGGATTCAGTGGCTGAAAGGAGGGGGAGAAGAATATGACATTTTCCCACAAGCATATGTTACAACATAGACACCATAATTGAATTTCTTCTCTGAAAGGCTCAAAAGGACAAAAGATTGAAACTCATTAGATATATCCCAAGAATTAATTTGATATTTTCAATGCACCCTTTTGGAAACTATAGTGGATAAATAGGAGGTCAAGATATAGTTTTTTTATTTCTGTGTAGCTTGGGAGGTACTCCAAGCTCTAGTGTTTGAGTATTGGAGGTCAAAGCGACACAAGTAGGCTTGTAGGCTTAGGACCCAAGCCTAGGGTTTTGAAACCATAGAGTTTGAGCCAAAAATACAATGCATATTTGAAATGTGATGGATGAGGATGATATCTCTCAGTGATATGATTCTAATTCAATGAGAATCATTTGATTTCGAGTTGTTGTTGACGAGTTATGAATTTTTGAAGTTATAAGATGGATTTTTCACACATGTGTTAAGGTCGACTTAGTGTTAAGTTGACTTAACTAGCTATGGAATCCCCTAGATTGGGACATTATGAATCCCATCTTATTAGTATATATAGAGGGTGAGTGTGAGGATTTATTATCATCCAATAAGTGAAACATAAGGACAACAAAAGGGTAGTGTAGAATGGGAAGAGGCCTCTGATTAGCCGCAGGAGAATTGGGCAGAACAATTAGGAGATGAAGGGTCATTTTGGAGCCTCTTCTAACTCTGTTGAGGATTATCCCATGTTGTAGTTAGGCCGAGGGTGTTAAGGGATGGACGTAGGACTGATATGGAAGAAACGAGGTGAGTTAAACCCTGTTCTGTGTGGGTTGAAGGTGTTGGAGCTTAACTGTGGTAGGCCACAGGAAATACCACCATAGGAAGGCATATATGCAAGATTGTTCGGGGTAGCATATACCTAGAACAATAGCACAATAGGTGGGAACACTCCCATGGTTAGGCCACATTGATTGGATGTTGTTTGGGTGATGTATTTAGGGTTGTTACAACATGCAGATTTCCCTAACTAGGGACAATGGAGATATATCATAACTAAATCTAAGTTTGCCTTGTGTTCGGTCATTCCTTTGACCAGTGCTTGGATTAGTTTGATGGGCAGTTATAGGAGGCCTTAAGAGTTATTTGGAGGAGCCCAAATGGATTGTTGGGAGGCATACCTAGTAGCCAAGGTGACAACATGCACATTAGATTGGAAAGCAAGAGGACATTAGCAAGGAGTGTTGCACATGTGCCATTGGATGATGAGTTGATGGTGTCCTAGGTGAAGGACATATTGATGTCCCCGGATTTGTGCAATAGCTCCTCTATTGTAGAGAAAATGGCATATTAGTGGAGTCTGTGGGCAGCCATGAGTAATGGTCTCCTAAGTGTGGGGATTCCCTAACTAGGTGCAGATGCTAGAGCATGGATTTGGTTTCTCATGGAATGTTGGAGGATGACATGAGAGAAGACCAAGTGTGGAAGAGGTTGGGAACTTATGGTCTGCTAGAGGACAATGTGGTAGTGTCCAAGTTAGAGCCAGAGTGCAGCACCTTGAAGGATAAATCTGACTGCTAGCATGGTCGTTGATGAGCTCAAGGGTTGATGAACCAGAAGAGCAGTTGAGTAGCCCTAGGCTTGTATGTTGAGAAGGAATTCTACAGAAGATGATGGGTAGTCCTCCTAACCTGTGTTCATTATGGGAGATGGACATCTTGTAGTAATAGGTGGCAGCCCTTTGTGCCCTATGTTGGTCTTCACCAAAGTGCAACACATGAAGACCATAGTGGGCTGACGTCCCTGAGTAGCTGAAGAGCAGCAATGAGCAGTTGAGAGTTGTTTACAAGTGGAGCTGTGAACAACTCGACAAGAGTCTCGATGTGTTGTGCCCTTAATGGACGAAGGGACAAATAGAGAATAGATTGGTAGCCGAGGTTCAGTGGCCAGATTGACTTGGAGCATTGATAGAGGCAGAAGTTGTAGATAGGAAGTTGAAGGACCTGGAAGGTATAGGGTACAACCGAGAGGAGATGAGAGAGTGCATTATAGCCAAATGGTTAAAGTGTCTTGTTAAGGACAGATTGGATGTTGATGGAATGACACCAAGTCCCAGTTTTGTATCTTGTACTAGTAGATGTATGAGGGCCATTATCCCTTATACGGGAGCCCTAAACTATTGTATTATATCAGTTGGATTAATATAACGAAGTTGGATCGAAAAATTAAAAAGTTGTCTATATTTGTGCATATGTGATTTACTGCTTTATATTTCTGCTGAATTAGTTTATGGTTGAGATTCTTAGTTTGGTAGCGTCAGTGATTTTAAGACTCTAACCTAGACCCAAGGTCATGGAAATTCAACATGGTATCAGAGGGTATTTAAGTTACTTTGAGGGAAAGTGAATCGGAGTGTGCACATGGAAGCAAATCAGAGGGAGTTATCGGTGTCTAGATCATGGAGCGGAGGGTTCAGCTGAAGACATGAAGATGTGGTCTTAACTAGTTTGGAAACGAGATTGGCTGGAAGTTCTGGTGGATTGGTGGTGAGCCTGGTGAACAATAGGTTGTTGTAGGGAATATTGATGATCATGGAATTCTGTTGATTTGTCATGAATGGTTGGGACAAATCAAGGGTTTCTTTAGATTGGACGAGATCAGGTTGATCAATATGGCTTCATGTGGTGGACTATAGGTTGGCAAGCTAGAGTTTTCATCAAATCATGATGTTTCATATCCGAGATTGGTGGGATTTTCACAAATAGTATTTTATCCAAGAGGATAAGTTCTTGCAGGACTAAGCCAATGGATATCATGTTGGCTCAGAGGGAGTCTAACCTCAGAGGGAGGTTTAGGATCTTTAAGTTCATTGTGATGAGGCAAAGGCACTACTGAGATTGTTAGATTCATTCTACAGGGTATGTTGCAGCAACGGATGCTAGATGGGCTAGTGTCATCGTCGGATGATGGTTACCTCCTAGCCTTGGAAGTACCTCCCTCACTAAGAGGGGGTGCTTATTTTTTGTAGCTTGGGAGGTACTCCAAGCCCTAGTGTTTGAGGGTTGGAGCTCAAAGTGCCACAATTAGGCTTGTGGACTTAGAAGCTAAGCCTAGGGTTTTTCACCCATAGATGGCTGGGCCAAAACCATGATGAGTCTTCGACATGTGATGGATGAGGATGATAGCTCTCGGCAAGACGATTCTAAAGCGACAAGAATCATTTGATTTCGAGTTGACATTGAGGAGTTATGAATTTATGAAGTTATATGATGGAGTTTTCACACATGTGTTAAGGTCGGCTTGGTGTTAAGTTAACTTAACTAGTTATGGAAGCCCCTAGATTGAGACATTATGAAGCCCCTCTTATTATTATATATAGAGGGTGAGTGTGAGGATTTATTATCATCCAATAAGTGCAACATAAGGACAACAAAAGGGCAATGTAGAAGGGGAAGAGGCCTTTGATTAGCTGTAGGAGACTAGGGAAGAACAACAAGGAGAAGAAGGGCCATTTTGTAGCCTCTTATGATTGCATTGAGGATTATCCCATGCTATAGCTAGGCAGAGGGTGCTAAAGGATGAACGCAAGACTGATATGGACACAACGAGGTGAGTTAAACCCTATTTTGTGTGGGCTATAGGTGTTGGAGCTTAATTGTGGTAGATTGAAGACCATACCACCATAGGAAGGCATCTACACAAGGCTATTTTAGGTAGAAACAACAACACAATAGGTGGGCACACTCCCATGGTTAGGTCGCATTGATTGGAGGTTGTTTGGTTGATTTATTTAGGGTTGTTGCAACATGCAGATTTCCCTAACCAAGGACAAAAAAGATATATCAGAACTAAAGTTGAGTTTGCCTTGTGTTGGGTCATTCCTTTGACCAATTCTTGGATCATTTTGATGGGAAGTTGTAGGAGGCCTTAGGAGTTGTTTGAAGGAGCGCACGTGGATTGTTGGGAGGCATACCAAGCAACCAAGGTGACAACAAACACATCAGATTGGAAAGCAAGAGGACAACAACAAGGAGTGTTGTAGATGCTCCCTTGGATGATGAGTTGATGGTGTCTTAGGTGAAGGACATATTGATGTGCCCAGATTTGTGCAATATCTCCTCTATTAAAGAGAAAAAAAGAGATTGGTGGATTTTGTGGGAAGCCAAGTGTAAGGGTCTCCTATGTGTGGGGATGCCCTAACTAGGTGCAGATGCTACAACATGGATTTGGTCTCCCATGCATTGTTGGAGGGCAGCGTGAGTGAAAACCAAGTGTGGATGAGATTGAGAACTTATGGTCTGCTGGAGGACAACGCAATATTGTCCAAGTTGGAGATGAAGTGCAACATGTTTATGGAAAAAGGTGACTGCTAGCCTAGTACTTGATGAGCTCAAGGCTTGATTAATCAGAGAAGTAGTTGAGCAAGCCTAGACTTGTATGTGAATAAGGACTTCTACAACAGATGATGGGAAGTCCTTCTAACTTGTGTTCATTGTGGGAGATGGACATCTTGTAGTGATAGGTGGCAGCCCTCCGTGCCCTATGTTGGTCTTCATAAGAGTGCAGCACAGGAAGACCATAGTGGGTTGAAGTCCCTGAGTAGCTGAGGGGTAGCAGTGTGCAGTTGAGAGTTATTCACAAGTGGAGTTGTGAACAACTCGACAGGAGTTTCGATGTGATGTGCCCTTGATGGATGAAGGGAAAACTAGAGAATAGATTAATAGCCAAGGTTCAATGGCCAGATGAGCTTAGAGAATTATTAGAGGCAGGAGTAGCATATCAGGAGCCGAAGGACCGAGAAGGTACATGGTATGACCAAGAGGAGCTGAGAGAGCACATTATAGCCAGATGGTCAGAGTATCTTGTTGAGGATAGATTGGATGTCGATGGACTGACACCAAGTTCAAGTTTTGTATCTTGTACTAGTGGATGTATGAGGGCCATTATCCCTGGTACGGGAGCCCTAGACTATTTTATTATATCTGTTGGATTAATATAATGAAGTTGGGTTGAGAAATTAAAAAGTTCTCTATATTTGTGCATATGTGACTTACTACTTTATATTTCTGTTGTGTAAAGTAGTTTATGGTTGATATTCTTAGTTTGGTAGTGTCAATGATTTTAAGACTCTAACCTAGACCCAAGGTTGTGGAAATTCAACGTAGGTAACCAGGCACATCCCTTCAATCATAAAAAATGAGCAGAATGATGCACATCTTCAAGAAATTACATAGGATTAGGTTGAATCAACCATTAAGGCGATGCCCCTTAGTAAGGCCCCAGGTCCAATGGATTCACCATCAAGTTCTTCCAATCTTGTTGGTCAATATTTAAGGACGATGTTTGGATAGTAGTGCAAGAGTACCAAAGAGAAAAAACCATTCTCAAAACATTGGATGCCATATTATTATCACTGGTCCCAAAATAGGAGAAAGAAAATGATCCAAGTGAGTATTATCCAATTTCCTTGTGCAACATAGTGTATAAAGTTATAACCAATATTATAGCCAACCAACTTAAACTTCTCCTTCCTAAACTTATCTCTCTAGAGTAGACAAGATTTGTAGAAGGAAGATAAATTCTTGATGGAATAATGATGGTCCATGAGGCCATCTACTCATTGAATATTAATAAAAACACAAGTATGGTGCTTAAGCTAGATTTTTATAAGGCAAATGAAAAACTTAATTGGGACTTCATGTGTTCCACTTTAAGAGCATGTGGATTTTCAAATGACTGGATTACATGGGTATAAAACTTGGTTTCCTTGGCATCCTTTTCAATCTTGATCAATGGCTCATTGTCCATATCCTTTTAGTTCTCCATGGGAATTTGGCAAGGGGATCCTCTTTCCCATTTTGTATTTACTATGGAAGTGGAATATTTGGGGAATCTTTTCAAGATGATAATTACTAAGAATAGATTGAAAGGACTCTGATTGTATGAAGAATACTTGCCCCTAACCTATCAACAATTTTTTATAACATGATGGGCCTAGGTTTACCATTGGTGTAGGAAGCGAGGACTTTCAATAAGAGCATGGTTTTTATTTTTCTAATATTATGAATGTGTAGAGACACATTGCCAAAATCTTGAAAATCTAGATAAGAAAAATCCCTTCAAAATAAGTTGGCTCCCTTCTAGTGGATAGCTCTCTCCTCTATAGCATGTGGGAAGAGTTGCTAACAAAATTTCTACAACAAATTAACAAGCTAGACCTATAGATATCTAAATCCTCCTCAAAGCTTTGTTACAAGCTCTACATGTGTATCTATATTTTGCAATGATGGATCTCATGTTAATTTTTCAATAACTATGGAGAATTCACCAAGCCTTCCTATGAGGAGGATCTATATTGGAGGCGAAATGGCCTCTAGTAGCTTGGAATAAAATGTGTGGCAAAGAATGAAGGCATGTGTAGATCTACATGACCCCACAAACATGGCCATGACTCTTGGGGAAGAATTTTGGTGGAGATGGCTTCAAGGAGGGATGGATCTCTAAAATTATATATGGACACATAAATATGCCCCTACAATCCCCCCCTCAAAAATTGATTAGATTAATTGTATTTGTGCTAGAATTGTTGATCTGGACACTAACAAAGAATCATATTCACAATAGCTACTTATCAGGAGTCAAGAATGGGATATCAATGTTATTTTGGGAGGCTTCACGGAAAATTTTGGTAATTATAGGAAATCAAGTGGAACTTGAACAAATTAGAATACAAATGAATTCCTAGGGAAAATTCAAAAGAGAGGATTATAAGGAGGAGGATACATAGGATCACCATTGGTGTAAATGGATTGCCTCAAAAAATTAGAATCCCAAACAAACTAAAGAAATTTGGTGAAACTTATGGAAGGATATATAGCACCTGTTGGATCCCTATCTAATTTCAATATGATAAGCTCGAATGTCGTTATGGTTCTAAGGGAACCTTCTCTGTTAAATAATATTATCAACTAGAAGTAGGTCATCATGATCAGTAGGTAGAGGAGTTATGGATAAAAATTTGGAAACAACATTTTTGGCCAAAACTCTCAATATTTATTTGGTTGTTAATACATAAAATTCTCACATGGGACATTATTCAGAAGCAGAATCTTCAGGGACTGTCCCATTTCCCTCTCTATTTACTGAATAGTGAAACTTTAGAGCATTTTTTTAGCCTTTGTTCATTCTCTTAAGGTCTTTAGAAGAAGATGGTGATTGCCTCTCTAGATTAGATTGGATTTTGAAGAGTCATTAGAGCACTATAAGAAATTGAAGGATGCAAGATTTTAATAGCCCTATCCTCAATTGTATTTGGAACGTCTCCCCTTGTTTCCTCCTTTGGGGAATCTCGAAGGAAAAAATAGGAGGATATTTAAAGGAGGTGCATCATCTGAGGAAACCACATGGAAAACCTTTGTCAAAAATGTTAAGTAAATGGTTCTTTCACTAAAATGATCGACCCAAGATTGACAGGATTCAAGAGGTGAATCTAGGACTACGTGAGAATGGTTTCTCTCTATCCTTAAGGGTGTCTCCTTTGTAACCCCCTTTCTAGTTGTCATTTCTAGCCCATTCAGTTGGTGCCCACCCCTTGCCCCATTCATGAAACTCAATTATGATGGTGCAGCTAAGGGTAAACTCGACCGTTCTAGTTATGGAGGTATAACTAGAGACAATACATGCATGCATATGCTCATATTTTTAGGGAAAATTGATATTAATACTAATCATGCAGTGGATTTATCAAGCCTAAGAATAATATTGGAATATGCCAAGAATTAAGGATTTCAGAACATCTTTATAGAAGGGGACTCTTAGATTATCGTTGATATGGTCTGCTGATTACAATCAACATCACAAATTCATAAGGTATCGGAAATCTGAGATTGCAATCCATGTTAGAACATGATATACATCTCAACTTGAATACCCTAGATCTTATCCCCACCCATATAAGGTGAATATGAAATATTGTTGTAGACTTCCTAGAAAATTATTGATGTCTTGATATGTCTATACCTTTGGTAGCATCTTCTTGTTGTTCACTATCTCCTATCAAAAGAGCCTATTGGAAAAGTATTCAAAAAGATTTTCCTTCCCTATATGGGGTGAAAAATACAGAGAGTGGGGGTGGGGGTGCAAGTCATCATCATCCCACCTGAACAACAATTCTAGAAATGTGACACCATGCCCCCAATAAGTGTAAGGAAACAATCAAATGTTACAATGTTTTGTGGCTATACTTGCATGCGAGGATGGCAAGGACATACAAGAAGAACCATTATGCCTGTGAAGGAAAAGATGGCCATAATTAGGAGCATGGAGAGTTTAATGAGCGTGCAAGGATTAAAAAAACCCGTAAAATTAGGGAAATTAAATATTTAAGCTTTTGAGACCTGTTGATAGAACCTTGACACGAAAATTTTAATGGTGGGGAGGAATATAACTAGGAAGGAAATTGGAGACATTTGAGGTTTAGTACCCAACGAGGGGTAATGTTGTGGGAGATTCATCTAGTGGCTATGTAGGAGGTGGAAAATGTTGGACCTCTTGTCAATGGTGGATGTGTGCTCACAAGAATGCAGAGTAAGTTACAAAATCTACACTCAAAGAAGGAAAAATTCATTCTATTTTTTGTTGGTAGTTTCAGGCATTTGATGAGGAAACTTTTAGTTATTCATCCAGGTAACATCTAGCACTCCACCTAATTTCCTTCTTTTGGGCATGTTTACTGTCTATATAAATTGAATGAATTTCTTAGCAATATATGGTTTGTTGTGTGGATTTTTTTGTTCCCTGCATATATGCGTTTTTGTACCTTTATTATTTCTCTACAATCGAGTTGAAAGTGGAGCTGCATGTGGAGTCTAAAGGGGAAACAGTTAAGAATTTTCTCGGTGGGGAACATGTGTATTGGGAATGGTGTTGGTTTTTTATTCTTTGTAGGTTCTGGGGTATAATTCATCCTTGAATTTTGGTGTGGTATGTCTAATGTGTATAACCTCACCACAAATGGGTGAAGTTGGGCTTGGTTAGTGCACTTGTTGACTGAGAGGTGACACGTGTTGGTGTGGAATTACTTTGGGAGTGATTGTGATCTTGAAGAACTTTTAGTGGTGTGGGTTGAAAGGAGAGGATGTACTCGTCCTCTTATTTTCATGTGGGAATGGTGGTGCTTTTATTGTCTTTCCCTAGTCTACGGTCTAAACTTTGGAGGCTGGAGCTAGTGGGGAAGCAAACCAACATTTATTTGGTATTATGAAGTTGATATAGATATAATATAGAAATAAGTGTCAATTAGCATTTGCCTCACTAGTCAAAGAAACTCTTATTGCACATAGATGCTCATATATTTTAGTCTAGGTCCCTAGGATTGTTTTCATAATATTGAGGGAGAGAGGCCATGTAAGGAGAGGAGTTTCCTACTATGAGGAGTAAGACCATAGAGGAAACTCATGCTTATAGAATAGAGCAGTAGGCTTTGCAATGAGGTATAGGGAGCATATTCCTATACATGTGCACAAAGAATTGACTTGGTAGGAAGGGGAAGCCTCCTCTCAAAGAACATCCCTTTTAGATTCTGAAATGATGGTGGAGTGGATAAGATGGATCTTGGACAAGAGGGATACATGATGTCGAGAAAATTGGTATATGTAAACAGTGGAATTGTATGAGCAGATGAAGCTCCTCTTAAGATGCATTCTATTGGACAACCAAGAGTTGACCTACTACAAACCTTTGATAATATGCATGGACATCTAAAACACTATGGTTGCAAGTTAGAGACGATGGATTGCAATTTGGCGAGGATTGAACAACATCTCGACATTCCTATAGCAATGGTTAGATCCTCAGTAAACCCAATAACCCCTTATCCTTGTAGCAAGATTAGATTCTAAACCAACTCCTTGATTATGTGATGGACTATGTTTATGGATTTCTTTTTGTAGCAGATTATGATTATGGCGAGGTAGGACAATATCCTAGCATATATGTGTTTGGATGAAGTTATGTTAGTTAAATTTTGTCTCTTATGTCTCTTCGAAGGGTACAATTTTGGGTATGTTATGGTCTCCCATGTGAGAGATCAGTATGACATATGGCCACTTCTAATGTGTTCTCCTCTTTTTGAGGCAATAGAATTCACTCTACAAAAAAAACAAAGAATTTAATTGGTTAATATAATTTATATCTAACATTATCTATTGGGTTTAACTTGGATTGTTGGGAGGAATCATTAAAATCCTCCCCACCTAGCTTCAATTCTAGCAACTAAGATGATCAACATTGATGTAATGGCTTGCAACCTTATTAGTGATAATGAATAGTTCCTCAAGGATGAAATATACAAATTAATGAAAGACAATAATAACAATAGTAATTCATCTCATCTCACACTAAGAGGTTGCCCCTCACTCTCACAATCAATTACTCTTCTAATAGAAACATGTTCATTCCTCATATGAAATATAAAAATATTTTCATATATAATATATATTAAAGTGATCTTTACAAACATAATATATAATATTTGTGTACTTAAATTTAAAATTCCTACATGTGAAGTTATATACACACACACACACACACACACACACACACACACATAAGGCTTTCGATCTTCACTTATGACTGAATGGGTTCTTTATTACCTCTTGTTTAGAGTCACACTTTCCAACTCATGTGTGCTTCATTATTCTATGTCTAGGTTTCACTAGTTAACTTGCACATATTCACTAGTTTCTAACACACATTAGCATTCTCTATTGCTATCTACTACACACACACAGTCTTCTTTCACTATTAATACTCTCACACAATGTCATCCACTTTTTCACTACACACACTATGTCAATATGGGTCCCTTCATTGGGTTGTGGTCATTCTAAATTCTTCAAAATGGGTATATATTCCATACATTTGGAATATCTTGATACCACTTCTATTCCTTCTCATAATTGTTGGCAATTACGTAATTCAACCACCAAATAAAAAATTTAAACATTAAATTAAGGTAATATAGGAAACATCTCGAATCTCCTTACAACTTCTCCAAACATTAAAATTTATCCTCACTACATTTTTTTTAACTTTAACAATATATTAAATATAAATATTTATACTAAATACAATCCTACAAAATATCCATGTTATCCATCCAACATTATCAATGTTAATTACAAATTATAAAATTTTGAAAATTCAAAATAGTGTTACATAACCTCCCAATGAATAAATTTTCACCTTAATATAAATGCGCACCACCCATATAGAAAAATAATACTTAATCATCATTTTACATGGCACAAATTATCGATAAGAAAACTAAGATCTAAGAAAGCAAAAGGATATGCCATCACCACAAAGTTGCCAAATGGATCAAATTTAAAAGGGAAAATCAAATGCAAGTCCAATATCTACTTACATCAACACCCTTATTTGCTCTTACATTTTCTTTCCCAATCTTTTTATAACAATATCTAAACTTAAAATTATTTTTTATAAGAATAATAAAAACAGATATCTTATTAACTAAAGACTTTCACATACTACCAAGTTTTATGCATATTTAATTTTTTTGATAACTATATGAGATATCTATTTAATTTAGTGATAGCTGGATTATAAAAACAAATATCTTATTAACTAAAGAGTTTCACATACTACCAAATGTTATGTATATTTAACTTTTTGATAGCTAGATGACATACACATTTAATTAATTTAGTGATATTTAATTTTTTGATAGATAAATGACATACACATTTAATTAATTTAGTGATAGCTAGATGGAACATGTAAGACATAGCTTTTATAAAACAAAATATTCTTACATAGCTTTTATAAAACAAAATATAAATGCAATATTCTTACATAGCTTTTATAAAACAAAATATAAATGCATCTTATAGTTGTACAGTTTAATTGGGTTATTAATCTCATTTAAATTAAAGTTGGTTTTAGTGTGATTTTTTAGAAATTTTTTGGTGGATTTTTTTGGTTTAATTTTTCTAAAATTTGACAACAATTTATTAAAATTACAAATTTGATAAGTAACTCCTACACAATCTAAATGTCCTAAAAAAATTTGATCAAAAAATTAGTTTAAATAACACAAATCAAAATTTTCCCTCAAAATTTTCTGTGAAATTCTAATAACAAAATCTAAAAAATCAAATCCAATAAAATTTAATACATTATACGTTTGCAATTTCTATTGGAAAAAACTGTAATCCTAAACTCATTCTACATCCCTGAATCCACTAAAATGGCTGGAATATTGATTTAAAAATTACAATTGAAAATGACAATTTGAAAATTGCAAATAATTGCAGAAATGGCAACTTGAAAATTGCAAATAGATATTTAAAGATTCGCGTAGATATTTGATGGCCTCCCGCCAAAGCTCTAAGGATCGTTGTTTGATTGGACTCGTGTCCTGGGCAATTCAATGATCGATTAAATGATTTGTACGTTTTTCGGTAGAAGGATTAGGGTTACAGAAACTTGTTTCACCGGATGTTCACCTGTACCTGCCGGTTATCCTTACACAAAAAGCGCTCGTTGACAACCTCCGTTAATCATTTTCATTTCACTTTTGCCGGGTCACTCTGCCAAAGTCTCATGCTGCTCTGCGAGAGCTCTGGTCACTTAACCCTTCTGGTTTTCGAAGCTCGCTCGGGGGTTCTCTCGACCCTTTCCTGTCCCTGGAGGTGATATCTTACCAGTTTGGAGGCGTCGTTCTGTTCTGCAGGTTCTGTATTTGATTTGGTAGCTGGTTAACTCGATTCTCTTGTTTTTAGTCCTTTAAACTCATTGTCTGTTTGATTCATTAACAGGGTCTTCCATGGCAGGTTATCCTCCAGCTATTCGTCGCTCCAATCTCTTGCCAAGGTGAGCATTCGTTCTCTGTCAGATTTCCCTTAACTTTTCTTTACTTAATCTGACATAATTCGTTCCACGTCTTCAGGGTTTCATGGGTCATTCACTGTTCGTTTCGACCTCCTTCGTTCAGGTAATTTCTGCTTTGTTGATACCTTCGTCTCTTGTTTTTCTTTGAGATTTTTTCTGGTTAGGGTTTTGCTGACCCTTTTCGTTTGACTTGCAGGTGGCTCGAAACTTGTCGGTTCTTGATGGCACTCTTCACAACTGTTGCCGCTGCTCAACCCTACAGTGCTCTCTTCCGGGTAGGGTCTTAACTTATCGGTCCTTGTCCATAGAGTTTTGCTGAGGTTTTTGTCTGTAGTTTACAGTCGCTTATGCGAGGTGTCTACCTGTCTGTCGGTTGGTGTAACTTACTCCGTCTCTGGCCTTTTTAGAGAGTAATGATTCCTCTGTTCGGAAATGTTCTTTCTGGGTTTTGTGGAAACTTTGTTCTAAAGGTGGTTGTTCGGGTTTTCGAACCCTAGTCTGTAAGTATGGTCACTTATCAGTCTTTTTTTGTTGGCACTTGTTTGCCTGACATCCTCGTTCTGTAACGAGAGTTGTATAAGTTAATAGGGACCCTCAGGTGTCCGGAACCTCGGTTGCCAACGCTATGGGTACTCTCACTACAGGGGTTTCGATGACTTCTCCGTTTACAATGTATTATGCAAACTCTAAATGTTATTTGTTACCTGTCTGTAAATAATATTTTGTGCCAAGTCTGCGTTGTTCTGATGAATGTGTTTCTTTGGTCTCGAAGGGACCGTGAACCAAATGAACTGTATTTAAATTAACCTTGTAATCTAATACTACAGTTATTTCGATTTCATTATGACACTGCTCTGTTCATATTATGGGAAGTCATTGCGGGTTACCTGAGTTTGATTCTTGTTCGTATTTGCTCATTCCTTTCGTTCTGGGCGCGCACTGTTATGCACCTTCTTTGTCGTCGCTGCTATCTTCCTTTCTCAGAAATTGTCGTGTTCCGAATTTCCTTCTTCTCGCTCTGGAGGAATTGTGTCATGTAACCGCTCTTTGTTTCTCTCGCTTGTCGTCCTACACTGTTACTCCTGTGCCAGTTTGTTACACAATACACAGTTATATTACATGCATGAATATTTCATTACAGTGATAATACAATAGATTAAAAATAGATGTTCTTTGTTTGAAAAGAAAAATGACTGTATTTCCTTTCAGTTTCTCTGTTCTTCGGGGGAATCCCGTACAATGATTTCTTTTTCTCTTTTAACATTTTTGAATCAATACAGTTCAGTTCAGTTGAAACCACCCTAACAGATTATTGTAACTAACTACCAGTTTCTGAAATGCTTTGACTAATACAACTGTAAAGAGTTAATTAACTAATAAGAAGGAACTAATTAACTGTCAGTTTATCTTGCTGTCCATAATTCCTACTTGAAACAGAAATAACTCATGACCTCCAATCGACCTACTCCTAATGTCTTATGATAAAATAAAATAATTAAAATAACTTAAAATGACTTGACAAGCCTACGCCTGTTTAGCCATAAATTCATGATTGCCTCTTTGTGAGACTGTCAGCCAACTTCCGTCTCCTCAGAGCTGGATGCTCTTGCATCAATATTTATAGATGTGACAGTAACAAATAAGCAATCTGCCACAAGACCATAAATGCACAAAGATATATATATATATATATATATTATTGCACTATTTATTACTTTGAAAAACGAAAGTGGATGGATGCGGAATTACAGCGGTGAGGGTTTTTTATTATTAAGATAGTTTTTTATTATGAAAATTGTTTTATATTAC